>CEMG01181790.1:0-36941 GCA_001179705.1 Baeospora myosura
AAAACGAAAGCAAAACTCACCCAATTCGGTTGAAATTCCGGAAACAGACCTTGGAGCCTCTTCTCTACAGACACTCATCACCCATCCAAATAACGGTGATCGTCGTCTGTAGCGTCTGTCTAGGAGAGACTACCTCTTCTCGGCAACCGTGCGGTGATCGGTTCTGGCGTACTCCTGAGCTCTGCTGAGTCCCTGTGCACGGGCAGTCACTAGACTAGTCACCATCTGAGTCTCGCATAATCGCATTTGCATCTGCATAAAACTGGCCGACGTCGTTTCTGAATACCACAGGTCTGCTTATACCGACGTATTCTTCTGGAACGGATAATTGACTAGTCACTCATGATACCTCGTTTCAATCAGGCTTCTCCCGACGTTCTTGGTCCCGTTCCCTTTGAAGAATGACAAAGTTGCCCGAGTATTCAGACTCGGTATTACTGGGAAGCAAGAGGAAGATAGTATCTCCCCATCACGATGGAACCCCAGCTATTGCTACGCCGTTAGGAAATCAATCGCCAGGCTTTCGTGATGAGGTGGCATGCACTCAGGCTCACAAACGGATGAAGCTTCACATCGACACTTCTTCCCTGGAAGTACCCGCGAAATACACTTGTTCCTCTGACGCTCTGGAATCACCTCTCTCTACCTTGTCATCTCCTTCATCCCTGTTCGATGAAGATGCTACGTCGTTTCTTTCAGACTCTGACCTGGACACTTCACACAAAGCAAAGGAGATCAGTCCAGCTGATAGTACTCCTGGTGCCCTCAGCACTGCACCCGATATTCCAGGTCTATACTTCAACCCCTCCCTTCTCCTTCCGTCAGAGCTGGCAGCCCAAGTCACCCGATTTTGTCTCGAAACATATTTCACGTCCCCTGGCACCAACCAAGTGATGTTGTTCGGTCGAGCCCCTTCTCCCTCATCTTCCTCCGACAAACCTGACGCCGCTACCTCCGATGCGAACTCGAAGTCGACCAGCAACTCCGGGTCAAGTATACCTCCTGTTCTCACATCTCTCCTCGCTGCAGTCTCCGATATCCTTCTTCCGATTCTCCCACCACATACGCACGACCTTTTATTCTCTGCGACCGCCGCTCCAGTAAGAGCGAGGCAAGTGATAATTAACCTGTACAATCCAGGCGAAGGGATCACTCCGCACGTCGATCTTCTGCGGAGGTTCGGGGATGGGATTGTAGGCGTTAGCCTGCAAAGTGGCTGTGTCATGCAATTCGCCCAGTGTCAAGACAACGACGCTCTTGATGTGGCTGAGGAACAGCTCAAGAAGACGTACGATGTGTATCTCCCTGAGCGGAGTGTGCTCGTGCTTTCAGGGGACGCGAGATACAAATGGACACATGGAATCGAGGGCAGGAAAGAGGATTTAGTTGTAGGTAACGGTGAAGGTGTCGAAAATGACCGGCTGATAGAGAGAGGTGTGCGGTTGAGTATAACGTATCGCTGGCTCTTGCCAGGGGCGGACGTTGTTGGAGGAATCGAGTCTTGAGGTTTTTGGGACTGTAAAAGCTCGCCTTTGAATGTCGTTGATAGGACTATGTACCATATTGGCATTGGTGGATTGTAACAAGTTCTGGTCGAGGCAACCTAATCGAATCATCGAGTCAAACGCCGCGAGGACAAAAAAAGTGTTACACCAAGATCATGTGTACAAAGTATTCCCAGCGCTCAATCGACTCGCACCCATCCACGACAATTGTCCGCTCCACATCTACAAGGAGGCGCGTTTTTTGGGATGAGCTTCTTGTTCTTCCCTCTTGATCTCCGTCTCTTCTGAATCGGACTCGAAACGGACGTGGAAGCGGAACTTGGATCGTAGTCGAATGTGAACTCCGTGCCGCGGCGGATATCTTTGGTGGCATAAAATACAATATAAGGGGTGAACATCTGGGAACCGTGTGTCAGAACATCTGATGAGTACTGTGGGAACGAAAAGGGTGTATCTACCGAGGGGATCGTGTCATAGACGACCATATATACAGCGAGATTAGGAGAGCAAGAATGACTGCGTTCAGAGGCCATTTAGTTGAACAGCACGACTGGGATAACGGGATTTGCACTCACTTGATAAACCGTGTCCAATTACCTGCGAAGGGCAGTCAGATTGAGCTTTTTGAGATCAAGGAGAGAAAACGCACCACAGTGTTTAGAATTTACAGTATATGCCTCCTCGGGAGCAGGCTCTTGAGGATCTTCTCTACTATCTAGATCGAAGCAGTACGCCTTTTCCTCTCCGACGAGGTCTTCAGCCGTACTTCTAGGTCTATTGATCCAGAACATCTTAGCATCCGCGTCTTCCAAGATAGAACACAACTTGCATCAATAAACTGTCCGGATGTCGTTTAGTGTGGCAGAATGCGAGATGATCCACAAATGAGCGCACCCAGTATATATGCCCAAGACTCTTCCTTCTTCTACATCTTTCGGGGAACGTACGCCCCAACCGCACTCGCGCGTCTTGAAAATCTCTACAGGAACCTGACGTGGCCGCTGTGCCACTCTATTCATACAGTCTGGACCACACGAACAACACTGAGAAGAACATAGATTAGGGTAAGCAATCAAGCAAGACCTATCAGGCCAGTAGCTGTGCTTACACGATTGCATTCAACAACTTCTACACCCCGGGGCACGTCGCCAGTAAACAAGCCCTGCCATTGCCGGCGAGTAAGAGAAAGTAGGTTAGAAGAAGGATGAGAACATACGTCTTCGGTATACGCAAACTGCGGCTTTCCATGAATATCGACAAGGTCAGACACATCCTGACAACCCTCGCATCTCAAAGGCGAGTCACATGTCATGCATTCACATCCAGTGAAAAATCCATCGTCAGGCGGCCGAGGGACATCTTCATCACTAGAGTATTGCACAATTTGCAGCAATTAGCCGAGAGAACGGAGGGTAGAGCATTGCAGAGAACATGTCACGCACTACAAGTAAGAAGCTTCAAGATATACAAAACCATCCCCGAGATTAGGGACGATTTCGTCGTCGACGTCGTTCACGAACGTGATCCTCTCCGCATTACACGAATGGGCCGCCTTAGTCCATTCGTCTTGCATGCGTTCCAGTCTGTTGCCCATAATAACTCAATGAGAGGGCATCAAGAGGAACGTGACAAAACGCACTCTGAAAGCAACCTTTTGGTGCGTACAACATTGCCCGCGGCAGCGCGGGGGGGAAGGGCCATGACGGGGCGCGAAAGACTCGGGGCGCGCTGCGGAGGAGTGGCGGAGGCCTTTTCTTTGCCTTTGGAGGTTTGACTCTTGGGGCCTAGGCGGTAGGACGTGGGCGATGCTGGCAGCTCGTTTGAAGGTGTTGATTTCTTCGAGGAGGAAAGAATGTCTTGAAGAAGCGGGAGCTTGACACAGTCGAAAGTCGATTTTCCTTTTCCTTTGCCTTTGGCTGATAGTGTGGGTGAGGGTTGAGATATAGCTTTAGATGTAAGTGTAGGTGTAGAGAGCTTTTTGCTTCCGGAGGCCACCGCGTTAGGCTGGCTGTTAGCGAACAATTTAGCATGCACAGAGTCATTTGTGGATGATGACGACTTTGATGCGCTTTGCGGAATGAGTGTGAAGTCTCTGGAGATAAGTTGAGTCGAGGATGCGTGGATCTGTGGAGTAGAATAGCGGGCATCGCGTTCTCGGGTGCGGCCTTGTGGATCAACAGAGGGCAGGGTGGATGAAATGAGCTTGAAGTTGAAGCTGCTGGAGGAAGGCATGATGGGATCGATTTGGAGTCCAGGCGTCGAAGCGACTTTCGGGCGGGGCTTTGCAGGGGAATCAACGGCACGAGGTACAGAAGTGGTGCCGCTCTGGAGAGGAACTTGTCGTGGCTGGGATATTTCGCCGAACGGGCGCCGTTCGGGGGACGTCTGCAAAGTTGTTGAGAATACGTTGAGATACCGGAGAAGAAAATTTACCTCGAATCCTGGACTGCGCATCGCTGCCACTTCATTCTGATCAGCTCTCATGGGAGGCTGAGCCCACAGCGCCTCAAGTTCTCGTCGTTGAGGAGGGGTTTGCTGTCGTGGCGGAGTCGAAATGCGCCTCAACACGGCGTCTTCGTCTCGTGCTTTCGATTTCCCTTTTCGAGATCCTGTTACTTGGACTCGGGTGGACGTGGATGATGGAGCGGGTGAAGGACGCGTTATCGTTGAGGCAACGGCTGTCGAAGACGCTCTGGATGATGGCAAGATGAACATATCAACGTCTTCCTCGGTCTTCACTGAAATGTCCGCGTCCTGGAAGGAAAGCATCGACCGTGTTCGTGCTTGCAGGCCTGAAGGCCCGGCGGCACGAGGATCAGGCGTCTTCGCCTTTACCAAGCCCGGAGGGGGCTGCTTGTACTTCTTGAGTTTAATGTCGTACGCCTGTGCCCGCAGTCTCGTCTTTGTGCTGAGGATGTCAGTTGAGCTCCAAATGTCGATGTCGCGGGATTCAGACGCGAGTGCGCTCCGGCGCTTGCCTTGTGAGGCGTTCCAACGTCCAACAAGTTGTTCGTGAGCAGGGTCATTATCCCAGGTGACGTTGGTTCCGTCTTTGCGCTTCCAGTTTTCCCATCTTTTCTGGAAGAACGAGTGTAGGTATTTGGAGGTGTAATCGGATTAAAGAGGACAATGTATACCTCGTACCTATGATAGAGGATTAGTACAAAGTCAAGGAAACTGACGGTAGCGTCTCGTACCGGATTTTGTTGTTGTAACCTACTTCCTCGCCAATGATTTCAACGGGCCACTCTCCGTCTTCGTTCGCGCCATCCGCGTCCCCAAAGTCCTCTTCGGGTGATTCCGAAGCTCGCCAGCGTTCATCGGCAGAGTCCAATTCGTCGCCAGATCCAGAGTCTACCGAGATGGCAGACATTCACGTCGCGTCGACGATTGGGTGAGAATTGGCGTTGGAAATTGAAAGTGAGAGTGAGAGAGTAGGACTCGAGTTCAAGGGATATTTGTCACGTTACATGGTCCGTGCGCATAATACTAGGCCTCCTTTCGTTAACCATCATCTCCAGCGCGACACATATACCGAAACTCTCTCTTTTTGATTGAGATGAGTCGATTCTTGGAAACCTCGACCAACTTTCCTTCCTATCATCGACCTAGGACGATTTCGCAGCGATACATCGCGCCAAAACCCAACACTAGAGCCCCAGTCGGTTGTATCAAGTTGTCTGCGGAATTACACGACACGATCATCGATTTTCTTTGCAGCGATGTGCCCGCCCTGACTGCTTGTAGTCTGGTATGCACGTCGTGGCTTCCGCGAAGCCGCTATCATCTGTGGAAACACGTCAGAATGGACAATTTCAATGCGGACGAGTTTGCCAAATTGTTGCCTTCCTCTTCGGTCTTCCTGCATTACATTCGCGAGATCGAGCTCGATCAAGCGCTCGTCCGCCCAGCTCAATATGGGAGATCCAACCCTTTCGATAGTTTCTTTGGCGAGGCACGCCGCATGGATGACCAAAGCTTTAAAGGCGTGTGTTCAGCCATTAATCGACTCTGGCGTTCGTGGAAGAAGATGGCGCCCTACCTAGACGAGCTCACTTCTGTCAAATCACTTCGTATGCGGGCCGTGTTCTGGGACAAGGCGCAGAGCGGGAACTTGACGGACGCCGTAGTTCAAACATTTGCCAACATCACGGAGCTTGACTTGGACGACGTCGGCTTCTACGACACGCAACACGTAGCCGCCTTTCTGAACAACTTCCAAGATCTCGAAGAGTTGTCGTTGGCGGTATACCTGCGCCCGTTGAAGGAGATCGAAGAAAACGATCGTGCCATCGATGAAATGCTTCGTGAGCTCCTTGACAGCGAGGATGCTCTCAACGCAGAAGGGGACGAAGGAGGAGACGACGATGACTATGCAGACCAGGATGCGCTACAGGCGATGATACAGGCTGATGAGCTTGCCATGCAAGCCGAGGCAGGAGACGACGCCCTTGACATCTCGAGCCTCATTCTGGACTACGCGGCTTCCATGGCAGAGGAAGATAGCAACACCCCCGAACCCTCCGATGCAACCTCCGCACCCTATGTCAATGTCTGGCCGCACCTGCGTAGCTTGCACCTGCACTCAAAATCGGCGCACGATTGCACCAAGAAAGGACTCATCAGCTGGCTGCTGAGCCTCGAGCCGTTCCCTACTATCCGTGATCTGAGCCTTTGTCTTGTATGCCCCAAGGAGGCGAAGTCCTGCGACCGGCTACTTCGCGCGATTGGCGAGGATTTGCACAGCTTATCCATGTCTTTTTTGTTCCCTTATCATCCTAACGCCGGTGCGTCTTTTTGTTCCCTGGAGCCATGAGCATAACTCATAGAAACCACTAGACACGATCTATGGTGTATTTGACCTATCCACCCATACCAATATCCGCACATTCCACTACACCTGCTCAAATTACGACATGTACACCGAATACGCACGACTAGACCCTTATCTCTCCCTTCTCCTCCCGCAAATTCACTCTACTGGTCTAGCAACGCTGAAGTTTACGTTCAACATCCAATACCTCACAGGCCTCAACGCACAAGGATGGGAGGACCTGTCAAAGCTCCTCGCTCTGCCACAGTTCGCTGACGTGACGGAAGTGCGATTTGAGCTGCATTACGACTCGTGGGCGCCGTCTGAAAGATTCTTTAGGGAGAAGCTGAACGAGTGCGATGCGAGGGGGGTGTTGAGGTTTGAGTTTTGTTTGAGGATTAGGGTGTGTGATGATTGCCACTCCAGTTGATATCCCATTGCAGCTGCCAGCGGATTGCTACGCGTACAATAAATACAGCTATCGTCACCCTATATCTCACACCTCGCCTTTTCTGCCTTACACTATGCCTAACAATTGGAGGACACCCTACAACCGTACATTTCCTTTTTCCAGCGAACGATATAGTGCATCATCCTACCTACAACCACCTACTCCTCTCTCTAGCACTAAAGATGGTCTTTTTGTTTACAATTCTCGATTTGATTCTATCGATTGGGTTTTTTCGGACGCGTCTCGTGAGTCGTGAGGCCTTGAGGGGTCGAAGTCGGTGTGTGGCTGTGGCGCATGTTTAATGTACCATCCTCGTCTGACATTGAGACAGGTTGCCGTCGGGTACACATCATATCTATTATATCGACGTGCGCACTGAGCACAACGCGAAAGTGATGAGTACACGGAATCCTAATTCCCCAGCCAAATTAACTATCTAATACATTTACTCTATTCAACATTGCGATACTCAAAGGCAGGGCTTCCTGGTTCTGAGCTCTCGAAGATGCTCTTTGTGTATCCAGCCTCTCCCTCCTTCTGGCGAGCCTCGTCGACGGACAAAACCTCGGCGTCAGTCAGGTTCAGGGTTTTCTTCAAGTAGGGCAGAATCTCAGTCAGAACTGCACTCTCGGAGAAAGGCAGAGCACGGCGGAAAGCGGTTTGTGCACCGAATTGTGCCATACGTTTCTGCGATGCCAAAGTGAGCCCGTGAAACATAACGTATTCACAAATTCACATACCTTGAAGGCTTGAATGAAGGGCATAGCACGCTTGTCCTTGATCAACCCCCTCTCCGTCAAGAGATCGCGAACTTTGGCATCGTCCACTTTGTCCGATTTCTCGTCAAAGGCTTCCTTGACAATCTGAACACAGGTGTCTTGCCACTCTGGGAACGAAGTGGCGACATATACCCGGACGGCCTTGGGCTTCTTGGGATCGAAGGCCGCGACGCTGTTGGTTTTCTTTCCTTTGTTCTTGTTCATCAACTTCAGCAACGCCGTTTCTGCGTCACGGATGGTCTTGATCGTACCGCGCATGTACGCGCCGGCCTCGATGATAGAGCGATCGACCGGTTGTGCGGGTGTCGGCCACAGGGCAAACTGGATGGAGGTGGGGGATTTCAAGATGGTGGTCCAGATATATTCGGTGAAATGAGGCGCGATTGGTGCGACCAACAAGGCAGCGACACGAATCCAGTATTTCACCAACTCGGAATGCATGCCGATGTCCGACGTGACTTCGCGATACCAGTCCCGGGAGCTTTGCAACTCGTAGAAGCCAAATTTCAGAGCATCTTTGTAGTTGGTTCTGAGGGTTGTTAGGTTTAGAACCGAGTGGATCAGGGATAAAGTTGCGACTCACGCTTCGTAGTGACTTTGAGTAATATTGATCAACTCGTTGATTTCCTGCTCGAAGACCTGATCATGGTACGAGGTTCGAGGACCATGGCGTTGATTCGGTTCTGCGATGAGCATCTCCTGCATTTTCAACGAGGTTAGCATATACATGTAGAAAATGGAAGCAAGACGCACCTCGCACCACGACAACAAAGTATGAACACGCAAGATATTGGCGTTCGCGGTCTTCTCGTCGAAGTTAGCGTCTTCGACACCGTCCCCAGCATCAGCCAAAGACAGCCGCGTCGCATCAGCTCCGAACTTCACGATAGACTCCCTCATAGTCAGCGAGTTGCCAGTACTCTTCGACATCTTTTTCCCATTCAACATCAAATGTCCGTTCGTCCGCATGCTCAACGGCCATTTATCTTCGGGGAACAAGGCGACGTGGTTGTACAATGCGAACGTCAGATGATTAGGGATCAGATCTTTGGCTGAGGAACGGATATCGAAAGGATAGAAGTATTCGTATTCGTGCTTCAGGGCATCCGCCTTTTCTTGCGGCATTGGTGCGGGAGATGGCCAAGGTCCGTTGCAGAAGACGTACTCCCAGACTTCGTCCGTCATTTGGTCGGCCGTGATGCCCAAGGGCCCGGTTTTTGAACCGTCAATACTACTGTCTGAAGGTCACGGAGAACTGAATCAGTATTGACCACGGTGAGATCACGACAAATGCTTACCGTGCAGCAATTGAGCAACAGTATAGTAGCTCATGTATATTGTCGAGTCACTCAATGATTCCACCAAGAACTGAGGATCCCAGGGAAGGACGGAACCCAGGCCATACGTCCGCGCACAGGCCCACTGATTCAACCACGCCAAAGTCTTCGCGAACGCATTTCGAGTCTCAGCTGTGTAGAACTCCATCTGGTCCTGCAACCTGCGCACAGTCAGTTGATTAGCCGATTTTCGCAAGATCGAGATTGAGATAACGCACTTCTCGGTCTGCGCTCTCCACTCAGCCTCTCCATAGTTCAGATACCACTGGTCCATAAGAGCAACAACACACTCATCCGCACTTCTCGAGATGATCAGCCCCTCCGGCTCCGCGTAGGCGAAAGCCAACCCCGCTTCGATCATAGCCGCCCTCACCTTCGGCTTCGCGTCCTGCACGCTCTCACCCTTGAACTCGCCGATCAACATCGTTCCATTATAGAAACCCTCCTTGTACGCGATCTCTTTCGCCTCAGCCAGCTGCTTGGTATCCTTCTGGGACTGGATTTTTAGCTGCTTGACAATCGCTGGGGCGGTCATGTCTCCATACGTGGGTGTAGTAATGACGGGAACGGGATCAATGGCGGCCCATGATGGGTCGATCTTGTAGAATTCAGGCTTTTTCCGCAGGTCGGTCAGGGTTTGGAAGTCGTCTGGAGAATCAGATGGAACAGACGTGACGACACCTGTTCCCTGCTCCTGTGTCAGATACCTGGATCACAAAACGAGAAGCGGCGACATACTTTTGTTGGTAAGACGTTATCCATAGGCAGGACGTATACCTCGGGGTTGACTGCGAAAGGTGCTTTGATCTTGGTTCCAACCAGTTTCGAACCATCAACCTCTACCAGCTGTTCCACTGCCCCTCGTACCGCTGTGATGCCCTGGAATGCCATGTTTCGAGCGGAACGGTAGGTGCACAGGTACGCTTCGGAGTCATTGATGGCAAAGACACCATACTTTATGGCTGTTCCGACGAAGCAGTTGGTCTGGGCGTACCTTGGGAGCTAGTCAGGTAAATGCAAATCATCGAAGAAGCACACGTACATTGTTTCAGGACGCAGTGTAGCCGCAACCAAGAATACCTTTCGTCCTCCCACCTTTCCATCTATCACTGCTTTCGCGTCGGGACTCCAGTCGACGACCTCCATCTTCACACCGGTGTACTCTGTCGGGCCTAAGGCCTCGCCTTCCGAGCGGTCGTGATCCATGCATGGCTGCCCGTCCTTAGGGCTGTAGATTGTATAGCGTTCTCCGAACTTTATTTTGCCCAACTTGTACAGCTTGTTAACCTGCCACCGGACGAACGCGTCGTAGTATGGATTGGCAGTGGTCGTCATGAACGTGCGTCGCCAGTCAATACGGGAACCAAAAGAGGTGTGATCTTCCTGGTACACAAAGTGAGGTTCGAAGTCGAGTTTGAAAGGGTAAAACTCACAATTGCAATCGGAGGGAAATATGTCAACCAATGGAGGGGATCTGCGAATGTCTTGATCTCTGCTCTAGGAACACCAATCGACTCCAAGATCTGGAACTGATACGTGTGACCAGTGGACTTGGCCGCAATCTTGCCCTTCTTTGCTTTCGATTTGTCTGCCTGGACGTCACCAGAGCCGGGTGCAGGTTCTTCCTTCTCTCTCTCTTTTTCCTCCGCTTGCTGTTCTATTTGTTGTTGCACCTGCTCGTAATTTTCGAAATCGGGCCCAAACAACTCCATCTCTCGTATGAGTTTGTCTGAAGATGACTAGCATGAAGATATGAGTATCGGCCACATCCAGAGACTGCTGAACTGTCGCACCTTGATAGGCATCCCAGTAACATGGAATCCATGGGGAAATAGCACTCTCTTCCCCAACAGGCGCTGGTAACCAGCTCCGAACTCGATCTTGGAAATCGTAAAGGCATGACCCAAGTGCAAGCTCCCATTCATGTATGGAAACGGAAAGTTTCCAAACCACTTGGGGTACTTTTCCTTGATCTCCTCCTTCGACAATCCACTGAGTTCGGACGCCGATGGTGCATTGACTTCAAATGCTCGTTCGTTCGCCCATCGGTCCTGGGCTTTTTTCTCCAAGGATATCAGGTAGTCGCGTTTTCCCGTCTATAAGCCAGCTCAAAATCCAGGTGAAGCATGCATTAGACGACATTTGTCGCACCTGAGCCAATTCTATAGTGTTCGCCATCTCGCTGGAAACAAACCGAACCCTCGGCGATTGTGGTGGTCGGGGATATAGTGATATAATACAAGGACTTGAAAGTCTCTTCGGGGAAAAGAAACGACCCAGGATCGTAATTCTCTAGAGATCGATGGACACTTTATGGAATGGGTTGCATCGATTCCGTCAGAGTCATTTGCTAAGCGTGGAAAATTTTGCACCGCCACATAAACTCTTACATGCCCCGTAAATAGGGGTCATCGATCAACTATGAAGCTTGCCGAGCTCAGAGTCGTAGATATGTAGTGCTACCGAACACTTTACAAATGAGCCACGATGTAAGTATATTTATACAGATAATAATTGGATAATAGAATAAGAAGGAGTGGAAGGAGAAGGATCCATTGCCCTGTAGCTAGCGGCTACGTTTGGCTCATTGCGGTGTATACATCGGAGGCAGCTCAGATACGCTGTCATCCTGCGGAGGCAGATCATCCCAGTTCAAGCGCACACCACTGTCCATGTGCACCACTGGATTGCGGTCGTAAGATGATGGTCCTGCCCGATCATAAGAAAGGACTGTATCTTGCTTGCGACTTTTAAGCGCTGCTACCGAGTCAAGCTCGTATTCGTCGTCAGGATTATTGACAGTGGCGCTGCGCCTGCGAGTTGTCAAGGTTGCAGATGACTGAGAAGATGGAGTGGGAATATCTGAAATGGAGGGAGCGGTGTGCGTACGAGTATGTGCGTATGTGGAATACGTAGGTGTACGGTTGAGCGATTGTGAATAGGTCGGATCACGGCTGCGTGCCGAGCCTGCAGTGCTATTGTGCGAGCGAGAGTATGCATAAGTTCCTGTGGAATATGTGGGAGTACGGTTGAGTGAGTGGGAGTTATCAGGGTCATGACTGCGTGAGCGTGAGCCGGAGGTGCTTGGCATGTAGCTGAGTGAAGTATGAGAGGTGTCTAGCGATTGTGCATCGTCGGGGTTATGAATGAGCGAGTGATTAGAGGGCACTGGGCTAGGAGGATAGTCCATGGAGTAAGCGAAACTTGGGATTATGTAGCCCAGTGAATTAGAGGTGCTCTGTGTAGGCGTGAGTGATCGATGAGATTGCGCTAGCGTAGGGCGCAGCTTCAGTCCAGTTGTGCTAGCACCCAGCGAAGAGGCTCCCGGTGAATGAAGACCATAAGTATGCGGATCTGTGGATCACAATGGTACTGTCAGAACGCAACAACATAGGGGTCCCAGTCATAAGCGTGGTACTCACGAGTTATGGGCGGCAGATTCCTTTTTTCAGGGAAGTGGAAAAAACTCGGTCGCGCCCAACTCCGATGTCTACAATATAGATATAATAATGCTGAAAGACCTGCGAGGAGGACTACCGCCCCCACTACGGAGCCTGCAATTGCGGCTGTCGGTGTGTTATGTGACGTATGTTTCGAGTCGTTAGAAGCGCCAGATGAAGGGCTTGTGGTATCCGTGAGGTCTCCGGGGTGTACAATTAGGTAGTCAACCCAGAGAGGCGTCTCTGATTGGGAGGTTACGATGAGGGTGTGTTCACCGGGCGAAAGCGTACTCGACTTGAACAACGCTTTGTTCAGTACTGTATCTTGTTGAGATATAGTGGTGAACACGACAGGTGTGGCGCCGTCAACGACAAAAGATCCTGAGGTGAAACCTCCCACAGTGTTGTTGCTGACACGGCCATATACTGAAACGGAAGTTCCTGCAGAGAAAGCAGCGGTTAGAATAGCGCGCAGATTTATTCACATCGGAAAATATACCGTTGAAGGAGAATTCTAGTGTATCCCCAGTTTTTCCGCCATGTCTCGTTTGTCTGAAATCAGTATCCTCCCCAGAGGACGTCCAGTGCGGGGAAAAATTCAATCGCTGATCACTGTCATCGATGAAATACAGTCCACCATCTGGAGCAGCATCGGGCGACGCGGTGTACAGCAAATAATCGACCCAGATGTAGAAGCCAGTACCATCAGAAGTCGGACTATTTTGGGAAGTACAAGACCCGACTGTGTAAACGAATGTGTGTTGGCCATCGCTGAGAGTTGGTGACGTCCAGAGACTCCGCTGATGCTGTACAGCGGTCAGAAGCGGAGAGTTAAAAGCGGACACCTGGCCATCGATGGAAAAAGTCGCCCCGCATGTCCCCCCAACATCCAAGTTCCCTACGACCGTCAAATGGGTCCCTAGAGGAAAGGTAGAATTTGTGAGCGCGAAGATCATCTTGGATAGAAATCAGCTGATGTATACCAGAGAATGTGAAGGACATAGTCGCGCCGGAGACTGTAGAAGAGTGCAGCGAGTTGCTGTACTCGCCGCTTGAGCCTGCTATGGACCACAGGCCTGTGTAGTCAATCCTGGAATCCAGATCATCGACGATGACAGTATTATTGGACATGAAAAAAGAATGGAAAAACCGAAAAAATGAGTGGACGTGGAGAAGGGAAAGCTCCCAATACTCGCACACCGCAGAAACCGTCTGATCATGTAACACTATGTGCGACCTCGGGAGAAGCTGCATCATGCATCATGATCTCCGAAACGTTAGACGCTCATGGTGACCGCACAAGTCCACGAGCCATATCTTGATGGGGAACATTAGCAGCCGATGAGCCCATCACTATATAGTTGTCTGTCGCGCCCAGGACCCGCAGTCCCGCCCCGGCCTTAGTTAGACGCTAGAGCATATAAAAAATCAGGGCATTGATGTTACTAGTGACGTTGATCATAACGTGCATTTTCGATGAGTCAGATACGTACCTCCGGGAGAGGGCAAAATATGAAGATGTGATTGCCAAATTGCTGGATCAATTGATCGACTCAAAGAGACAGGAACTTGACAATCTTATCCCGGCATTGGTCAACGCTACAGGCAGGGCAGAAGGGCATGACTTCCCGCTCGATCAAAAGATCAGCAAGTGAAGAAAGCTCTGGAGATCCCTAGTTGAACGTATACGTAGGCCGCTCACGATCTAAGTCCGAGTCGTCCACTTTGCGTCCACTGGCAGCCTTCATGATGAATAGATGCAGAGAGATTATTGGATAAGGGGGGATCTTGGAGTTTCCTAAAATTGAGACTATGGTTGAACTTGCTGCTAGATAGATAGAGTGGTCTGAAGGTTCCGAGTATGGTTCAGACTTCAAGTTCAGCCAAAGGGGAGAGTCTGAGCGGGAAAAATCCGAAAATGATGTCGTTTGTTTGCTTTCGAATGGATCACGTAAGTTGGCGCTCATTGCCGTAAAGGGAAGTTTCTCGTGGATCCCGACGCTTGCCCGCCGCACCGACAAAGTCTCCGACTCCTCTCCGTGTTTCAGGAATCAGCCCAGTTCACCGTCAAATTTGAGGAACATGAGCCATAGGTGAACATTCATAATATTGTCATAATGCATTACTTAGGATTCATAATTGTCATAAACGGAGCTATAGCCCCCCATTAATGCAGCCCCATTGCTAGTGTATCATGAATCATCATACCGAGGCGTCCGGGTCGGAAATGACTGCGGCCTTGTGATGGCCTTTCAACCGGCAGAACGCACGGTCCAATCGCTCTCCACCTCTTGAACGGATGTTCAACACTGTTGATCTCAATCTCCAAGGTGTAATGGCCTGCAAAACACCTATGCTGTCGATCAGTACGGCTATACAAAATTTCATGGTAATATTGCTCACCTCGGGTTTTCTTCCGCAGGCTAGACATTGACGAAACTTTCGGCGTTCCCTTGATCACCTCATCGGTCGGAGGCTGAGACGGTCTCAAGGTCGCGTTACGTGCATTTGGAGCGCAGGCTTGGCCGTCCTCTGGATGATCCGCGTCCTGATTTCTTTGCAATTTCCGTGCCTGCGATTCCTCCCGCAGTCTGTGGCAGTTGTAAGTACATGTCACTGGCAGTTCGTCAAGCATGAAAACTTACTTGTTCAGAAGCTCGACCTCCTTGAAAAAATCTTTTGGATCATTGAATTTGTCCACAGTGGAGAGATCGAAGGATGCGTTGACGACTGCCATCGTCGCAGGTACCAACTTTGGCGCCCTTAGCTTTGCCCTGATATCGTCAATGGTATGGACAGAGCGTACGTCTTTGGCGGATTCAGATGATTCGCTCTCACGGTCGGACTGGTCGTCTTCGGAGTTGTCGTGGTCAGAGTCGTCGCAATCAGAGGCGTCGCGATCAGAGTCGTCAAGGGCAGAGTTCTCCGAGTCGGAGTCGGAGTTGTCGTTATCGAAGACAGAGTCGACATACTCAGAGTTGGCGTAGAAACTGTCCACGTCCGAGTCCACGTCCGAGTCTTCGTCCGAGTCTTCATCCTCAGGTGCCTCGATAGCAGGAAACGGAAGGTGGAGCGGTGGCACCACTTGGCCAGGATATTTGTGTTCCCAGACTTCTTTTCGGCGCTCTTCATCGTCAGACATCAGACGCTTCATCCGTATATATTCCCGGGCAGTGACCATGTGAGATGGCATGCCGGGCGCCCACACGTTGCGACAGCACGCTTGAATCGAGGAAAAAAGCGATATGTAACAGTCATCCCAGGGTAAAGACTGGGAAACCTGTAACGGTGGCCGTAATGTGGGATGCGAAGTGTTGGACATGATGGGGATGGACATTTCGATTTCTTGCCCGTCGACAAGGTTATCGGCCGGCGGCAAGCCTTGAGATAAGAAGTAGAACATAAAAGAGCGGTAAGGCACTTGGAAGGCAACCTCAAAACTGACGTCCTTTAACGAGGTATATGATTAGCAAAGACGAAATATAAACAAGACACTGTCAACGTACTTCGCCCACATATGCCACATACTTCTTGTTCTCCATTTTCACGCAGATCTCTATCAAGTCCTCGTCCTCCAGCCCCGCCAGAGTTTCTGATGGATTGATAGTAAGGACTACAAATGTGCCTATGATAGGAACTACCATGCTGAACACGAAGGAGATGGAGTTTGCTGATCGAGGTTGGGTTAAGGAGGGTGCTTGAGCGCTGCCAGTGCCACTTGGGGGGTTGTGAGTGAGTGGCGGATGGAGGCTTCAAGGACGCCTTTAAAGCCAGCCGCAAAGTGGCACCACGCATCGAACAAAGGCCTCGCCATTGACAATTTGACGAGAATAATGAGAGGTTCGAAGCCACAGATCGAAGAAGCAAAAGGGGATCGAGTTGGATCGATCAAAGTCCGGAGTTTACCGGGTACATAACCTAATTTGAACCTAAGCTGGCCACACTCGACTTTGAATCGCAACTTCATGATGCATTTTCCTTACACCCTCGCATATGCAGAACAATGCGCTGCATGCTGAATGGATTACCAGCGGAGACCCAGAACGGCATCCAGTATTGTATATCTCCGGATCCTGTGGACGACTTCCAAGTTTGGGATAAATTCGAGTTGTGGATTGGTCACTGTGGACCCATGGCCACAGTGGTGCTTCGGGTTCTCCTTTGTCTTGCAGACATGGCTGTGGCTTGACGTCTGTCTGCCACTATTATTACGACGCACCTTTGCACTGACCCATTGTTTCATACGTGGCTTTGATACGCTGCAGGCATACTAATAGCTGAAGGTGCAGTGCTAGCCAAAACTATTTCTTACTCACCCCCCACGCCGACTTGCCGCCTTGAAGGCTGCCACCCATATTATCATCTCTATCCTTGTTTTTTCTTGCAATAGCTTCACCTAGTCCTTGGCAATGCCTTCTACAAGATCTCAGAGACCCGGGGAACGCTGCCCGTGCCCTCGAGAACGGATCCTCGACTCCTCTGGCAGGGATGGACCATTCAGCGCGGGGGATATATGCCTGGTTCAAGCATCAATCTTTGAACCATATCTGCAAATGCTCCACGACGATTTACAGGCGCTTGGAGTTGCTCAGTCCTGCAAATCAACGCAGTCTACACAGACTGACCCCGAGGATAGTACGAAGATCAAGAAGAAAATTCAAAAATACCTGAAGGAGGTGAAGGGTGAATCGGCAGGCCACTTGAAGAAACGGCCTGCCGTGATTGGATTTCTGTCGAATACAGGAACTGCGACAGTCTTTCTTATGGGCACCCTCGAGAAAGGTGTCAATGACACCGATCCATTACCCGAGGCGTTTGCAAAATTCGCGATTCCGGTCTACACCAAAAGTCTTGTCGACACGAGCTCAGATCATCTTCACACTGTTCCCGAATGGCACGAGCAGAAGCCCCAATGGATTTTCACAATTCCGATAAAGACCACAACCCCAAGCTCGGACGAACGGTGGCGCTGTGATCCACCTATCTTGTGTACTACCACTGGCTACTATCTCCAGGCAGAAACGCTCGCGAGACTGGAACAAGTACACGGGGAACAGGATATGACGTTCAAGTTCGAAGAACAGTCAAAACCTAACAGCACATGGGACTATGCTCGGGAGATCATAAGGCTTTACGAGGTGATCTGCGCATCTTTCTTGATTGCATCCATTTTCATAATAATTCATGTACCACCGTCAGAACCGCCCCAGTCCAAAATCGGCGCCTTCTATTGCGACAAAAGCTTCCAGCAGAAAGAATCTCGTGCCTCTCAAGGGAATTCGTGACAACCTGAACTCGAAACTTGGCAGTCGCAATGGTTCAAGGACCAGTTTCCAATCGGTGAGTCCGCTCAAAAAAAGACCGCATTTTCTCCCATTGATCGTGATCAGGGCAAGCTCCCAAAGATCACGGAGGCCAGCAAGACGAAGATGGCGCGCAGCCAGAAGGAAAACGCTGGCATTGTGGGCTTCCATTTGTTGTTTGTATCTTCACCTTCTAATATTCATCCACAGCAGCCTACCGGTGGCGCATCCGGAGGCGCTTCTACTTCTGAGCCCACGGATCCTTCCTGGACTCTTGTAGGTCCAGGTGGGCGGCATGGACATCGTCACTAGGCCATTCTCTGCTCGAGGCCTTGACTTCCACAGGCAACCACTGGCCGCAGGACCATACCCATTTGGGTAGACTTCTCGAGGAGTGTTCGGCATCCCTGTCTGCAGCGCAGACCCACATTCTTTCAACTCTTTCTCACCTACTGTCGTCTTTACGCTCAACTCGCTCTCTGTTATCTATATGTATCAATCTCGCTACTATACTCGCCTGGACGCAGCTCGTTCATGTCGGAGATTACTGCAGGTTAGGACTTATCGTCGTAGTCTCCCTTATAATCATGCTCGTGTAGTTGTAACTTGTAACGACCAAGTCTCATCGTGGAAATAGATCGTGTCGTACTCTTTGCTAGCCATACTGCTCGATGAGGGCCTCATAACCCTCGTCAGCCCATTCGTCGCCTTCCCCATCCTCGTGTCTCGGCACTCATGAAAAGTTGAAGCGAATGTAATGGCTTTTAACTGCGCGAACGGGTCCAAACCTATCCTAGCCGGAACAGGCCTGGTGATTAAGTTGAGACCGTGTTTGTCCTCATTCGAGCATTCGAGTTCGTGAGCAGCTCCGGGTGGCTATGGTAGATGGCCGTCTTCTGTCCCGACGATTCACGATTTCTCTCTCTCCGATGGCTTCAGGAATCTCTTGTCAACATGTCGGCAGTATTGTCTCAGATCCGGGCAGAGTAGCTGGACTTCGACAGAGTGAGTGTAGTCGAAGGTTGGAATCATATCATCGTTATGGTTTCTGGGAAATCAATTCCTCGAGCCTCCAGTAGATAGATAGATGGAGAGATCGCCAAAGTAATAGCAGCCTGATTATGATTATGATACTTTACAGGAGGAAATTTGAAGCTGGGCGGGAGGTAAGTGTCAATGGTGTAGAGATCTGAGATTCATCGAAGGAGAACTTGAGGTTTACAGAACGACTTTCATCTTCGCAGTATCGTAGAGTTGGTAGACGAGACTAAGGTTTACAGACCGTTCATTCCGACTGCAGAGCTCGAGACGTCAAAGCATCGCTGTAGAGAGCGGAATGAATACCAATTTAGGGATATATGGTGCAGTAGAGACTTCCTTTGTCGTCCCGGACTCGTCGTCGTCGTTCGAGATATAAAGGCTTTCCTGACACGTGACTTCCGAACGCGTTCTTCGAACCTTCACCACCAAAAAATCCTTCTCAAACTCTGCCTATCCGTCTGTACACTGCGGGCAGAAACGGCGGTGTACTACTGCTATGGATACGATACATCGCCTGCGTGTGGCTCTTGTCAACGCTTTCACAAGCCATGGCCAGCACCACAGCCAACAGGAACTTTTCGACGAGTTGATGGTCCATAAATCGCGTCTTTCGAAGGTCTTCGACGTAGGCAATAGGAATCCACAGGAGCAGAAGGAGATTGAATCAGGTGAGTGTTATTGTCCGTGCTATGTTGTCCCTTTACTCACGACTAAACCCACCACCGCTAGGCAAGACTGTCATTGACGGCAAATCAGTCACGATCAACCAAGACTTTGCACGGCAAGTCCTCTTTCTATCCCAGCAACTCGAATGCTCGGAAAGATATGTCGCTGGTCTTCTCAACACCATTATGTCCGAAAACCCCAACATTGGACCAATCAAGTGCATTGAATTCGCTATAACAGAATTCCACCAGCGACGCCGTTACCTTGCTGACTGCTTGGACTACCTATTCCAGGCTGCTCAGGCTGCGCAGTCTCCGAACCAGTCACAAGTGTACACACGGATCGAGATCTTCCTTCGAACAGAGCTGATACCTCCCGTGCCACAACAAGGTGGCGAAATAACATTGGCATATCGCATATGTAGGGAGATAGAACATCTAGGCGATGTGATTGCAAGGGCAGACACCGCGAGAAGAGGCGCCAGAAGTAACACTTCAGCGCCGTCCGCACAAAGTGAGTCTACCGTTGTTGGAATATCCTCATTTGTTTAGATTTCCGGACAGATGCTCCATCCCTCGGATACGAAATTCTGAACTCTCGATGCGACTCACTCCGGTATGAGAGACGCCATCTCGCCACAACCCTGTTCATAATCGCTCGTTTGGGATATTTTTCGCCCAATGAAGTCAGCCATGTCATAGAATGGTTGTCGGCGAACCCCAATCATGGCATGACCTACTATATGCTCACTACTATCCTTGCGGTTTTTGATTCGGTTGATCCCGGGAGCTTTGGGAGTAAAGTCCGTGGCATGCTAGCAAATGACAAGAACACGATGACTTTCATGACCAAAAAGCTTGCGCCTACCACAGAATGGAAGGAACCTGGTCTCAAAGCCACCATTCTGTTGAAATGGACTCTGTTCCTGACGGAGTACAGACATCGAAATCCCAGTTACGAGAACCGTGATGGGTTCAAGACGGAGGAATTGGAGAGCCAGGTTCGGAATGCCGTGCAAGGGGACGCATTTGCGTACCTCTCCCTTGCGGTACTGCAGCTCCAGCGGAAACAGGGTAGTTCCAGTACCCCCTCATTATTGAACTCCCTCGCACTTTCGACTGAACAGCAGGAACAGCGGGAGGTCCCAGTAGAGGATTTCAAGGCTCTAATTCTATCTGAATTCGAGTCTCTCGTGCGGTCACTCATCACGCACGCTTCTTCTGAGCTGCGGAAGATCAAGCAGAGACAGGAAGACATTGTTCTCGCTAGTGCTCGCACCGATCGAACGCGAACCGCCAGCTCACGTTTCGCCACAAGCGCCGGACCTGACTCGGAGAAACCACCTCGTAACGATATCGCGATACTCTACTCCTTCATTGGTCTCTTATATTCATCTCTTCCCGTCGAGTCGGCCCTCCAGTTCTGGGGGTCTGGACCCCAGGTCGAAACTTCGAATATCACATATTCACAATATCTGGAGACAACGGCGGGGAAGCTGCCCGCTTTCTTGCAGTGGGCTGTGTGGTCCACTCAGGTTCAGGATACAACCATGTCGATGGCTTTGTATGATATGCTTGCCGGACTGGCTAAGGGGCAGCAGTGTAGTGAACTCGCATATAACTTCATGGCGAGAGGCACTGGAGAGGTCATTCCAGGTAGTAATCTACCAACATCGTCCTCCACGGGTGGACCCACAGTCTCTTGGGATGTCATTTTTGGCATCTTGGACTCATGGGCTGTGGGCAGCCCGAGCACTCGACCCCCCGCTCAGCCTCTCGGGTTTGGAGGGTTCGGTGGTCAGCAGCCACAGCATCAACAGCAGCAGCAGCAGCAACCACCTCCCATAGGCCCAAAAGAGGTTCTTTTTGCGCAATCATTCCTTCGCCTTCTGTCCAACACCGTGACATACTCTGTTGCAGTACGCACAACCATCTCTGGACACGTCCATTTCCGTGCCATCCCGACCTTAGTGTCGCTCATCCCGCTGAGCATTCCGTTAGAACTGAAGGGCACACTGTTTGAGACTCTGGCCGCATTTTGCGAGCCTGGTGCAGGTGTCGCTGGTGTGGAGATTTGCAGGGCGGTATGGACGCTGATGGAGCGACTGGAGATAATCAATGTCCGTGCAGGGCATAACATTGGGTTTGGAGCTGGATTGCCTTCAGGGAGAGGCGTAGAGGTGGAATTGGAGGAGATTGAGGCTGCGCACGGCTTATATCCATCGACGCTTCCCTTCTTGAAACTTCTCGCGACACTCATTCATACGCCGAAACGCAGCCAATTGAAGGACCGTGTCGGGGATGTAGGTCCGGTCAATACAATCCCAGAATCTCTGGGACAACCTTATCGATTGCCAGGCATTGGACCTTTCGTGTCTTTTGTGATCGACAACGTATTCTCGAAGATTCCTTCGCGAGAGTACTTGCGTCCGTCGGAGCGATGGCAGATGAACGATTACTGCTTGTGCTTCATCGAGCGGGCGGTTGCGAGCTTCGATCTGGAATCCCTCCTCAGTTCGACTGAGACGACTAATCCGAAGGCAGCATCCCTTACGCCACTTCTGGTCCATCCCGGTTATGATGTGATGAAAAGCCTGTTGACGAACTCGACTCTTCAGGGATGTATACTCTCTTACGTCGTCGATGGCGTGGAAGGCTTCGAGAAGGGGTACGCAAACGACGAACCCTTCTTCAGGAGCACCATCGTTCGTGTTCTGCGTATTGTCCTGCGAGTGTTGGAGATTCAGGATATCTTCCTTGATGTTCTCATCCCACTTCTGGCCGACTTTGACAGTGCACCGATTGTTGGGACAATCCATCCGCGATCCTATTTCACCAGGTTCGACAAAGCGCTGTCATATGGTCCTCAGTATGCTCCTGCGTTGGCGGCGTACGTCTCATACCCTGCACACTCCGAGCTCGTGTTCCTCTCCATCAAAATCATCAGCATCCTCTCGTCGTCGAGTGCATTCCCCAACTTGACTACCTTGATCGAAAGAAGTGACGAGTCTGAGCGCATCCTGGCAGGGTTCATCCAAATTTTGTCAGCAGAGTCATCAGAAGATGTTGCGCTTGCGGAATCAGTGGCAGAGCAGACCACTGGTGCAGGAGCCCCAGATATCGAGACTCCAACCTCCTTTGAACAAGCGATCAGACTCGCGGCTCTCGATTTATTCATCCAGAACACACAGTCGGACCGGCCCTTCCCCAATCTCGCACACTTTTTATTATTCGGTGGCACTTCGAACGAACAACAGATCCAGGACCCTCACGCCCTCGGTGCACGGCAAACCTGCATTCACGTCTTCCTTGACCTACTGAACGAGGGCATTCCCAGGCTGAAAGGGAAAGGGAAAGACCGCGAAGCCGTACCCCAGAACACACCCCTCTTTATCACCCTTCCCGCTCTGGCTGAGCGCTGTTATCGCGTGATTTATCAGCTATGTGTCCATCCCAGGACGTCTGAGTTCACCATGCGATATCTGCGCACCAGAGAAGATTTCTTCGCACGCCATCTTGCTGCTATTCCGTCCCAGGTACCGGAGACACTGCAAGACCCACATATCCAGGTGCTCTACAACGACGGTTCGCGGGTCACTACCACTGTTCCTGCCTTGAGCTCTTTCCTACGATCTCGGTCCTGGATATTTGATCTTGTTGCGCTAGACCTGCACGTCTTAACGAACAAAGGCCACCACAAGGGCGTTGCAGAACTCTTGGATATTCTTTTTGGAAACGAGCCCGAAGAACCGGCAGCTTGGGAAGACGACGTCCTTCGACCCTTCCGCGAAGTTGGACAATCGCACATGCGGATCATTGAATTTGTGCAGTCGCTGACATTTGATTGGTCGGACAATTTGGATGTCAAGACTGTTGATTTGCAGCTCCTGGCGGCGTTGGATTTACATTCATGCGTGCGTAAAGACGCGTCAGGCTGCGAGATTATCGATCGCTCAGCACTCCTGGAAATGCTTACTGCTGCACGGCGAGCGCTGCACTCTCAGAACACTATCCTCACACCTGCTCTTGCTGAGCAACTGAGTGCCGAGACGACATATATCTTGGAGAGTTGCGCTGTAGAGAACCATCGGCGGGAGGTTGTGCACGCCACCAACACAAGTTACGAAGCGTGGCGACGGCTCCTCGACACCACGCTGACAAAATGCTTCGACCGTTTACCCCACGAGAGCCGTGAAAACATGCTCTTCGACCTGTTGCATGTTCTTCCCCCCATCATTCACTCCAGTGACATACAAGACTCCACGGCTGTCCTGATCTCTGAAGTGATATTGTCTTCTATCACGAAGCTGAGAGAAGATAGACAGCACCAAGTGATCATCCAGTCTGCAGGTGGCGACTCCGACTCGGGTAGTCTGCCTGCTGAACGATTGTATGCTATACTTCGTAGCACCTTGGAGTGCATACTGGACAACAACCGAATAGAACTCGTGCGTGGAAATTTGTATGCTGCCCTCATCAACTACGTCCACCTCATTTCGTCATCGACCAATGGCTCCTCAACCGGCGGCAACCTGTCCAAGTCTTTCAGAGGGGAAGACAGCCTGCTGAGGGACAGCTTATCAATGTCTCTAGTCCCTCAGAGTCCCCTTGCTGCGTCCCAAGACACAAAACCTGCTCTCCAATCAAACAGTTTATCTCTGATGAAAAGCGTCATAGAACGGTTGGTCACCACCATAGCGCGCGATGCTATTGATGGTACGGAAGTGTGGCGGACGGTGGCGTTTATGCTCTTGGACTCGTTGGTTCAACTGTCGGGCCTAGAAAGACAGCATGTCGTCCTGGCGGCCCTGGTTCGACAAGGGGTCCTGAACAACTTTGTGCAAGGGGTGAAGGAGAGTGATATCTTGCTTCAGAGTGTTCTTAAACCAGATCCAGGTGATTGCTGATATCTTCTTGTCTTTAATTCTGCTGACCAGTGATCGAAGACGATTTAAACCCATTGTACGTGTATGAGGCCAAGATGTCTTTGTTTGTTCGCATGGCGGAGACACGCGGGGGGGCGGAGAAGTTGTTGGAGGCGCAGTTGATTCCTGTGTTGGGCCAATGTGATTACCTCGACGCGAGGCCTGAGGCAGATGACTCGTTTATGGGTAAGATTTCTGCTACTATACTGCTTGATCAGTGCTCATCGTAGTACAGATCTGGACACTTTTTTGCCGTCTGCCATCCAACGGTACCATCAGCTATTTATGCCCACTCTGCAGCTGGTGAACGCAATGTTGGCTACGTTGGGGAACAAGCACGCTACGGCTTCAAATCAGGTACGCCATCTGTAACTCTCCGTGTTGATAGCTTCTAACCGCCAAATCCACAAATCCGTAGGCTCTAGACTTCCTATCACGGCACAGCGCCACGATAGTGATTATGCTTCGAAACGACCCAGATGATATCTCACTCGCTTTGGTGGAGGAGATCCACCTTCTCGTCTCGCTTTGTGCTGCTGTTTTACCCTTGGTGCCGCAAGTTGAATTGGTATGACTGTCCATCCTTTCAAAGAAGGAGACGTCCTAATGCTGTTGCTATCATTCTAGGCTTTGAAAAATTCCGGTATAGGCTCTATCCATGCAGCAATATTGAGTCTATCGACGAGGTGCCTCGGAAATACCCAATATCTGGAGAAGGTCAGACCCCAGACGGATGCGGAGGTGTTGAGTG
Source organism: Baeospora myosura (assembly GCA_001179705.1). Taxonomy (NCBI): domain Eukaryota; kingdom Fungi; phylum Basidiomycota; class Agaricomycetes; order Agaricales; genus Baeospora; species Baeospora myosura. The sequence continues at coordinate 25,011 of CEMG01181790.1, forward strand.
CGAGTGTCTCAGCGTCTGGTGAGCGGCTTTATGTTCGTTCAACTTGAAGTTGCTAACTCAGCCGGCCAGGGTTCGGCACCGAAACAAAGTTCAACGCCACCGTCAGGCAGAAGGAGCGGCTGCTGCGGAAAGGGTTGATTGCTTACCTCGGGGCTGCTAGTGATTTCACCGGTGAGCACTCATCATCCCTCTCAGAATGCTATCCCGAGAGCTGAACATCGCATAGAACCACAAATCAACCTGATTCTTTCTCCTGTGACTGCTACGCCGAGGTATGAGTCTGCTGAGAGAGGGGCGCATTTCACCGGTGGGTGCTACTTTCTTCAACTCACGTACAAATGCTGATGTCCATGTATCACAGCGACAAATCCCACGCTTGGCGATGTACTGGAAGCGCTGAACGACTTCTGTATAGACCTCAGCGAGACTTTGAGGCAAATATCGGATATTTCTGCTGAGCTAGGTGCGAAGGAGCTTATCGCGGTCGACAATATTTCAGAGGTGCAGTCGACGTTACATAGATCGTCGTATGAGTCGCTGATGAAACTTGTCAGATCCTTCGCGGCACAGATACCGAGTTCATCCAGGATCTTGATATTGGACAAAAAAGATCCTTGATCTGTAGAGAGCTGGAAAGGATCAAGGGGGAGAGTATTGCGGAAGCAAAGATCGTTATGCGTGCGTTCCCTTCTTGAGTCTCGTTGATTCTTTCTGTCTGAATTGGTCGTACTACAGACGCAACCGAGATGCTCCTCCTCCTGCTCTGGCGCCATCTTACATACTACACCACACATCCCTCGAACCCACCGCCAAATCAAACTCTGACATCACAAGCTGGTATGGCATCGCGCTTCCCCGCTGCGCCAAACCCCGAGACACTCAAATCGGAAGTGAAGAAGAAGATAGCACCGGTGCTGCAGCGGCTGGAGTCTGGGCTACTTGATTCGTCTGCGCCAGAATGGAAGGCCAATCAATTGTATGTGGAGATTATGTGTCGGAGACTTAGGGACTGGGCCGGGCTGTTGAAGGAAGGTGACGAGTCGGACGATATGATGTAGCATAAGTTTTGAATGTGCTGTTTCCAAAATTCCATTCGTGGGTCATTAGTTAGGTGCTTTGCAAATTGCAGTATAAATATTATGTGTGGTTCGTATTTTGTACACATGGTTCCGCCGCCACTGCGAGGGTAAATATGGGGCATTATCGTGGGAGGAGAGACCCTGCTCCGCGAAGTGCGAGCTGACCGCCCATACGCAGCGTCGATGTACCCCCAGGGAAGTACGCTAGGACGTAAGCGAGCAAAGCCACCACCTATGGCCGAACGAACTCTCAGAACCATCACGACTGAAATTATGAGAGCAACATACCTGAACGGCGGCACATATCAGTGATCCGAGCCATGAGTGCAACTACCAGAAGAGGTTAGTTGGGCCCATACGCGCAACGACAGAGGGAAACTCACGCCGAGAGAGAAATATAGTGTTAATCCAAGGGTGGAAAAGTAAACGAAGGTGAATGGGAGGCGCTCTCTCGAGATGAGATGCTTGAGGTGATTTAATGGGCCTATCAGAACGGAAAATCTGCGCTCGAAGCCCAATAAGTAACTGGATCTCAATGATAATGAAGCAGGTACATACCCGAACATGACGAGGACACTCCCAAGACTGCATCGTTCAGGGTGTAAGCATAGTAGTGACGTGAATATCACAGGGTCAGTTACCTGAAGGAAAGCGCGAATTTCGATGGTCTGCATCGCACAATGATCAGGGACAATTTCAGCGGTAATGGCATACCGACGCACCTCAGCAAAGTCATAAACGCGACAAAAAAGCACACCGCAGCTCCAATCAAACATGCCCCGAATCCCAGCAACCTATACATCCCATTAGCTTTCAATTACATGCGGATTCACCTTATATTTGGTGTCGGAACAGAACTCACCGCTCCCAGCTCGATAACGCGAACCATGCCTCCTCGTCATTGGACCTTTCGCTGGACCGCAGCGGAATGTAATCCCCCGCTACAGTAGTGTAGAACCGCGAGAATGGATTTCCAGCTGGAGCTTGAGTTTGCTGCTGCTGGGATTCATCTGTAACACCACTCGCCCAGCGAAATTGGGAGAGATTTGAGCGGAAGGATTGTTCAGTTGAAGGCGGAGGCATAATGGGGAGAGGAGAGGTGAGGGTAAACAAGAACAAATATGGGTTCATATGTACGCTAAATATCAAAATGTAAGTACAGATAGCAATCCTATGGCAGGGTATATAAGAGTATATCGGTATGGATCAGTATAGCAGATCAAGGCCTTCGTATTGGACGAGCCTTGGACCCCCCCTTGGAGAATCAAGCCCACAGTCAGCGTTTTTTCTTCAGGGCCAGATACTCGCACAATGCGTCTGGCGCGTCTTCCATGATCACCTCCTCAGGCTCCCACGTTGCCTCGTTCTTCCTATAGCCCACCCACTCGACCTTGTACTGCAGGCCATCCTCCCCCATCCGCTCATCCACGAGTCGAAGCACCACATAGCGACCCTCCTTCAGCAAGGGCATCTTTCTCACACACACCACCTTCCTTGCAGGGTGCGCCCATGCCTTCGGAAGCGTAGGTTGTTTAGGAAGCTGTGTTTCGCTTGGAGTAAAACCCGCCCGCTTCATTTGTTTCCTCTGCTGCAATCCCTTGATGCTAGGGTGTTTCAAACGGCAATATTTGTCGACCTCGCAGATAGCGTGCTCCATATCCGCTAGGTCCATCGGTAGCCTTTTCGGGCCAAGGCCACTAAACTCGAGCCCGAGGCGCTTGAAGTGTTCCTTTTGATTCTTGACCAGCCAGAATATGACATCGGTTTCTAAATCTGGCACCTCCTTCTTCGCCCTTGTGATGCTCGATCCAAACATCTTATACAGGCCCGAAGATGCCCCCGGTCCCGGGATAACGAAGTCGCGACCGCTGAAATTGAGAAGCGGGGTGTAGGAAAGGTTGAGGAGGAGCTGGTATGCATTGAAGTCACCCATTCCAGGAAATGACACGAGGAACTCGAATACATCCGCCATGTACGGCGCCGTCGTCAGACGCTTCGGTAAGCCACTGTCCATCAAGGCTTGTACAAGCGATAGATGGTTGCTAAAGTTGTCAGGGCAGTCTAGCCTCGGGGCAGGCTTCTGGAATGCGCCTGTATACAGGGTAAGGCCTCTATCCTTTGCGGCCCCGAGAACCTTGCGGTACTTGTTGAAATCCCAAGATGCCCATGTCAGTGGGCCGAGGGCGTTTTGGAGTATCTCCCATGTCGCAATTTTGGTGAAAGTGTTGAAGAGAACGACGCGAAAGACGATTTCTGCGGGATCCTGGGAACCTTTTTCGATGACTTCGGTGATTATGTACTGGGAAATTTTGTCGAGGACTCGAAAGGTGTTGCAGAAAAAGTGCTGACGTAGAATCGGGTCTCCGGTCCATCTGGGTACATGGGAAAAGACCACAGGGACAAAGTAACGGTTAGTTATCAACGACGGTGTGAAACGGAGACAAGACTCACGGTGCGGATTTCCCGGAACGCCTCTTATCATCTATGGCCTTTCTCTCCGCACACCAACGCCATAATGTGTCAAAAGCGACTGTAGGCCGGAGGTCTTGCTTCCTTATAGTAATAGTCTCGGGACGTGATGTTGATGTAGCATCTGGGTTTGTTACATCAACCGAGCTAGGCCCGGAGTTTGCAGACGACTTCCGACGAGTCGGACGAGAGGATGTCAGGACATGTGAGCCTGAGGCTACCAGATGGGAACGCGTCGAGCGGCGTGGGGAAAGGTTCGCGTCCGTAGTAAGGTCGATGAAATCATGATCAGACGTGCCGTGATCTGGATGTTCCGCGATGGTGCCGTCATCTGAAATAGACTTGAAAGAGAGCTTTCGCCTGTTCTTTGGAGGCGTCGATGAGTTAACAGTCAGAGTCTCCGAGGAGGCTTTGCTGTATCCGCGCGTGTTGCGAACAGGTGGCATTTTTGGTTGGAAGTGTGATCAAACGCGTCCAGAATAGGTATTTTCCAGAGGAAAGATCTAGAAAAGAGTTAGAATACGATAAAGATGCGAATGAATAAGTAAATACCCTTCGAAGGTCGTTGAGTCGTTGACGCGTCGGCGTTGAATCTTTTCATTCGTGTTTGTTCAGTCCCCCAGAATCATTGTTCTCACGCCCCTGTCTTCGAATTTCGACGTCGATTGGCCGTCGAGGGGTACAGTGGTGTACATCTTCGGGACGCTATGGTCGAATCTCATGACAAATTGCACGCTAATATATCCCAAGACTCTCCCATCACCTCACTCGTTTACGCGTCGGGGTAGTCAGGAACGACAAGACCCCACTAACCTTCGAGCACTAACCCCTGCCCAAGTCCAGACCATGTTCTCATCTTGTTCCTTGCTCGAGTTCGCAATTGTGCACCCAGAAGTATATAGACTTTCCGGATGAACGGCCTATCATATTGATTGGTGGTGTGTTGAGTAGATAGACAGCTGGGTCACGAGTGTAGTTGCTATTACTGTAAGAAAAACATAAAAGTTATAATTTCTCATCAGGAATATCGACATACCTATATAGCAGCACGTCTACTGAGGCCACACATCTCTGAGGTAGTACGAGACGGCGCATTGTGTCAGTATATGACTAGCTTCGAGAGTCATTTAGATTTGCAATGCATAGTTAATAAATAGGCAAGGTGAACATTGGGGGAAATCCAGGATTATTAACTGGGACTCTGATAGGGTTAAATAGTCGAGCGGTATCCTGACGTATTGAAATGTACATCAGTCTGAGGCTCCGAAAGACGAGCAGAAAGTCACCAATCGAAAGGCATGCAGAGTTGAGGCAGAAATATGATCCCCCTTCCGCCGGGTGTCTAACTCAATTCCTATATTTCACATACGGTTAATTATGTAGATATGAGCCCTGTACAAAACGGAACTCAGGACAAATAAATCACACCAACACTCGCCTTTGTTGCCAGTGGGGAATTCCAACTTCCAAGCGGGCTCGCGACAAGTCGTCCATACAGCGCTGCGAGCGGCCACCACAGCAAACAGAGGTGAATTAAAAAGGCACCCTGTCTCCCATCATTATTCCTGTAGCCAGACACGGAATTCCCAAGATATTCAAAGTTGAGACGAGCCTCGGGGATAGACCGGGTGGCGGTAGGAATCCAGGAACGAGCGTGGGATAAACAGCACCGCGACGGCGACACCGTTGGATCAAAACAAGTTCAAATATTCTCAGAGCGCGTGACTCAGCCACTGGCACCACTGACTTGCCGCCAACATTGCGCCAACTACAAGGCAACAAACCCCCATGTATTCGTTCAATTCCGCGCAACTGCCATCTCGATAAAGCTATGCAGATAGGGATCTGTCTCCAAAGTGAACGACACATGCATATGGCCTTAAGCGCTCGACCTTTACGCCCAAACCGAGCCTCAACGCTTTTTTTTCGATGTACTACAACTTTCGGCATTCACTGGCAATGTCGACTTTGGACAGTAGTTACGGCATTGGCGCCTTGAAGAACCTCTCTCTCGGTTGAATTATCAGCGAACTTCTTTTGTATGGGAAGTCAATCGTCTAGCAGAAATGATTCAGCGCAGGAGCTCGGACGGCGTGATTACCCGACAACTCACTCCCTGTACATGGAACCCTGCATTGAATGTCGCCTTCGCAATAGCTTTGTTACTCTCTTTGGGCTCTCCGATGACTCTCTCGGTCCTAGGCTCAGCGAGGAATGCATAGTGGCACAAGCCTCTCAACCATGTCTGCGCTTTATTCAAGTCGATTTCAGCCGGTGCCACGATCATGTATTGGCGGACTCACCTCTTTTCGACCCCTTGAACTTCTCCTCTCCCATCAGTACATGTAATCCCCTATCCCAACTACCCACACCTCCCATCACCCCCAAGGAGGGGTAATACTGCGCTACGTGGTTCTCTTTAACCCATACGATCTCTGTGTACCCCATCAACTCGCCGTCCCAGCTCATCATGCATGGCAAAACCCCCGGGTCTGCTAAGACGGCTTTGAGATAGGCGATGTGAGAATCCAAGGATCCGGCTTCGCCCCATGCTGCGTTGACGCGCTCGGAATTGTGCCATCTATGGAACGCTTCAAGGTGTTTGGAAACCTCTCTTCCTTCCTCTGGACCCGACGCAACACCTTCCTCACTGATTTCACCCAAATCGAAGTAGGTCAACTCCAAAACCTGGCCAATCTCCTGACAATACCGTCTATAAAGCACCTCTCCAGGACGTGGCTTCGTCGGCCTCAGTGGGTGCATGGCAATGACGCCCTCCGTCCTCGTGAAACTCTGGATACTCGGGAAAGATCCAGGTATCTCCTCGTTCCCTGCTCGTAACCAACTACGATCATGAAATCCGATGGTTCCGGCGCCCTGCCAAAATGCCTCCTTCGAAAGAAAGACGACTTCCGATATCCCCGAGGTGGTCTGTAGAGGCGAAAGAGATGAGAGCGAGGTGCGGCCGAGACCTGTGCGAATAAAGTAGGCTCTCGCGACTGAACGATGTGTTCCGCTGGGAATGATAGGAATGTGTTCCTGGTCCCAATATATTGTGAAGAGCGCGTAGACGCCGCTCCACCAATCCGCTACTGTCGTGTCTTGTGCGAACTGTATGTCTAGGACGTGGTATCGCGGGATGTGATCCGTCTGTCCTTCGAACTTCGTATTCACCGACGAAAGTTCTAGAGCAACAGGCGGGTGGGGTAGAACGTGATATGAGAGGATGGGGCTATCGTTGAGTGTGAGGACACTTTTTTTGTCGTGCAATTTGGATGAGAAAATTGTGTCGCCGTTGGGGAGGATTAGGACCGTTGCCTTTCCTTTCGACGACTCTGTCTGCAAGCTTGACGAGGGTTCGGAGAGTGGCCGAGAGGTTTCCGAGGATAAGTGTGAATGTATTTGTGTGAGGCGGGCGGTAGGACCGTGTTGAGTTTTGTCGGCCATTTCTGTTGGGTTGACTCTGTCAATTTCTGGTTGCAGGTGGGGGAATTTAGAGCGCAGAAGCAAGCTTCACGGAAAAATGGAGAAGGTATATAGAGAACGGTCTTTTTAATCTTATCAGATTCTGAAGCACATGCTGATTAGATCATTTTTGATCTTATCAGATACCAAGACGATGTTTCTGCTTCTGAGTCCTTCTCAACTCCTTCCAGCTCCTTTCCTCCTGAAAAATCTATTAAATTCTGCATGGCCCTTTCTCTGGAACATTCTGGATTCTACATGCTGGTCTTGGCACCGCTGTCACGGACTTTCTACAGCTTTCCGCCTCTTTCCGCTCGCTCGTCGCACGCGGGTGTAAGTACTAGCTTTTCTATGCAACTGCCGGGTCCGCGTCGTCAAGTTTCATCAATATATTATTCGAACTCTTCACGCGCTGGGCCAGCGGGAGCCAGCGGGGGAGTTTTTTGGACCAACCCGGAATCCTGGCATCGAGGAATTACTTTCCGCGATGTAGGGTATTTGATTTCACCGAGGCTCGGAAGTCGGCGTTTTGAAGTAGGACACCAAAGCGCGCCCATCGCACATCTGGCTTTCTTTCACGGTCGAGTACATATGTTTCTCTCGAAAACTACTGCATAGGATCAAAACTTCCGAATCTTGGACCGCGCAGGAGTCTCAGGCATTCACAAAGTTCCGACATCCAGCACACGAAGGGTCGGCGGAGGTCGACGTCGGTTGTCGTAATAGATGGTACACAGGACATCAAGTACACCATCTAGATTCTATGTACATATCTGTCCAACTCAGACCCAGAAAGATATCATACAATGGTAAAGAGATACATCACAGCAATATACAGCGCAAGTCCCACAGATCATGAACTCCAAGAAGATAGCGATTTCAGCAGAACCTCACCGATAATTCCCACCATTGGCCCCCCACTGCCCCATATTCCCCATATTCATTCCACCCATCCCATTCCCGTTCCCATTCCCGCCCATCATTCCATTTCCGTTCCCTCCCATCATTCCATTCCCGTTCCCTCCCATCATCCCAGTCCCATCCCACCCATCCATAGGAAACTGTCCCTGGAACGCCCCTGCCAGACCACCCATTCCAGCATTCCCCATCCCATTATTGAACATCTGCATCCCACCCTGAGGAAACGCCCCACCGTTCTGACCCTGGAACCCTCCTCCACCCATGCCCATAGGCGCCATCATACCCATCCCACCCGCGCCCATATTTCCCATCGAACCAGCATTCATCTGGTTCAGTTGGTTCATCCCTGCCATACCCATGTTCATGCCATTCATTCCGTTCATGCCGTTCATCCCGCTCATGAGTCCAGGCCATGCACCCATAAGTCCCTCCACACCCATCCCTAACGCGTTCATTCCCATCATTGGCTGCGCCATCATCTGATTTTGCCCCTGAACTCCATTATGATTGAACCTCATTCCCCCACCAGGCAAACCCATAGCCACCCCGCCCGAGCTTCCCCCACCTCCACCTCCCTGGCCTCCGCCCTGGTTATTCTGATTGGTCTGATTTTGCCCCGGCCTAAACGGTGACTTGGGTCTCAGCGCCTCTACGTCGCTCGAGACGGGCACGACCGCCTTCCCTCCGCCTCCTCCAGCCATTTCTTTGATACCGGCCTCCCACCGCTCGCGCTCCCATCGTGTGGCATCCCCACCGTCTTCTCCTGGGACATGTATGGATGTGCCGGCAGGGTGTGATTGTGTGAGCGCGGTTTCTTCTGCGGGGGAGAGGACAGTGACCCAGCCACGGCGCAGAGAGGAGGAGGCGCGCCCGAAGAGCTCAAGACGACGCGTGCCCAGACAGAAGTTCTCGATGAGAGTGTACGTCTCGGGGGGCTTCCGGGTCGGGTCGGACGGGTCACCTTCCCAGATGATAACGTCCGTGTCTGGCGGAATGTCAGTTACTGTAACTTTGAGAATGTCCGAGTCCTGGTGCACGCACCGACGTTACAATGCACAAACCAGCTATCGCTCGACCTCCTAACCGTCCCCCGGATCCCAATCAAGCAGTGCTGCATCGTCCTTGTGACCAACGATGTGGTCGGAGCATCGGTGCCTGCACCGCGATTGCTCGTCTTGTTCGTCTTCACCCACACCACGTCTTCGCATCGTCGATATCCCCACTTCGCCAGAACCTCCCTACCACGCTCGAGGCCCTCTCCGGCACCGCTGCCAACCCAGAGGAAGACAAATGAGGGGTCGGCGGCGAGAGAGGGGATGGGGAGGTCCTGAAGATTTTGCCAGGTAAAGGAAGAGGAGAACGGCGGGTCGAGTAGGATCACGTCAAATTTATTTGGATGCAGAGACGTGAGCTCGGCGAAGGGGAGGTACGTGGGAGGCAGGGAATAGCTCGCGACTGCTGCTTTTTTGAGATTTAATAGACGCTGTTGTTTTGGGTACCTACGAGCGCGTTAGATTGAGACGTTAAATATGTGAAGTGACTAGCTGCGCACTCTTCGAAACGATGCTCAGGTTCGGCACCAAGAACCCAGTTTTGCGGCCATTCACCCCCATCGACGTATCTCTGAGAATAATCGTTCCGTATCGTCTCTTCCTCCGGGACATAATTCTTATACCTCGCTACTCTCGCGCGTTTTGCAGGCGCCAGATCCGTCCTCTGCTGCGCCTGCTGCTGCCTAGAGATCACCGGAGACGCAGGTGGTGACTCTTCAACATGATTTGACCCGGAGGAATGGGTATGTGACGTGGGTGAAGGCGGCGCAGAAGGGATGAGCGGTAAGCGTATGAGATCCTGGGGTACAGTTTGAAGCGTGTGCAACTGGCGCCTGTTGGCCTGTTGGGATTGTCGGACGCGAGAAATGAGAGCTGAATGTGAAGAAAGAAGAGAGTTCGCAGAGCTGAGGACTTCGGTAGTTGTTGCTCCCATGCTGTGGGTGAATAAAAGCGTGTTTCCTGGGAGCTAGAATGTTGTACAAGTAACTAGAAGCGTCCTATCGCATTTACAGAGTCAAACTGGGCGTAATAAGGTCCTTCAGAATGCAGGAAAGTAAGAGATGGTGACCGTAGAGTGCAAGGATATTTGAGTCGCTGACTAAGCGCTACCTGGCTCTGGCAGAGGCTACTTATGCGGAGGAGACGAAGGCACCGAAACTAGTCTTCAATGGCATTAGCAGGATGGACATTATATTTGACTATTAGTAGCTAATGATAACAAGGTAGATAGAGTCAAGAAACATGGATCTCTCGGTGGCTACAATCATGCAGAATCATGCAGACTCGGAGAAGTTCGCTACGTTGGTCGATCTTCGGCGGCCCTTGAAGCGACCAAAGGTGCGATCCAATCGTTGGATACCTTTTTGACGAAAGGTAGAGAGCGTTGCACCGAGTTTTCTCGGAACGAGCGTCTTCACAACCCCTACATTAGGCGATGAAAGTGGTCAAGAAGAGATGGATAGAGAAGAAATAGAGCTGATGCTCACGTTTGCTCTTTCCCCAGAGGCGAATGATAGGCGAGCGCTTTGGTATCTGTTTCTCTCCGTGGACAGGACCCACAGGCTCCTCCGACGGTTGAGATAGCTCCACTGAGATTGCGACAGCTTCTTCGACAAGGGGACGAGAAGTAGTATCATCGCGCTGGCCCTCCTCGTCGACTTGTGGGGGGTTGTTCGACGTAGGATGGGTTCCAGGACTAGTCGATACGGGGATCTGCTTCTCTTCGTGGAGTGGACTCACAGGCTCGACCGACGGTTGAGCCGGCTCCACTGGAATTGCCACAGCTTTTTCTACAACGGGGAGATGACTGTGGTCGCGCTGGCGCTCCTCGTCCGAGTCGGCTTGTGAGCTCTTGTTCGACGTAAGATCGGCTCCAACACTAGTAGATTCGACCATGGCTCCAGACGGATCGAGGAGCGACGGAGGACTATCGTGGTCATAAACATGACTATTGGCGGGGTGAGGTTCTGCATCACCATGTTTTGGCTGCTTCGTGGCGTCATCGAGGCTATTGATATGCGGCGCCTCCAACGGCTGTGACGAGTCTGGGATTGCCGCTGGCTTCAGAAGATCGGCGAAATGTTCATCGTCGCGAAGACGCGCCTCTTCAATTTGCCGCTCAATCTGAAGTGATTTCCGAACTTTATAATCCACTACCAGCCTGTATGCATCATGGTCAGCATAGACCAATGAATCACGACACTCCGAGTAGGACTCACTTGTTCAGGTACTCAACCTCTTTGAAGAAGTCTTTCGGGTCGCCAGGCTTGTCCAAAGCTCCTAGCTCGTAGTCAGTGACAATGACTGGCATTGTGTCTGACGGGATCGCAGCTAAGAACTCTTCCGTTATCTCCTGCACAGAGTTGATTTCCGACTCCAGCGCGTCCGAGTCGGAATCGTCAGAGTCTGAATCAGATCCAGAGCAAGACTCTGTGTCATCCTCGTCAGGCCATGGTGTCGAAGGGTGCAGCCCAGGGGCCTCTTGACCCGGATATTTCAAATCGTAGAGTTGTAGTCTACGAGCACGATCATCATGCAGTAGACTCCTTACGCGCACTACTTCTAGTGTCGGCAACAACCATTTTGGCATATCGGGGGCAACTTCTGTGGGTGCTCGGGCTTCGACAGAGCAGAATATTGAGATATAACAGTCATCCCATGGCAAAGGTAGCGTGACGTTTATAGGGACTCGTCCGGAAGGATGCTTGGTGTTAGGAAGGAGAGGAATGGTCATTCCAACTTCCTGACCATCGGCAAGATCATCCTCTGACGGTAAGCCTTGGAATATAAAGTAGAAGTCGTAGGATCGATAGGGAACGAATGGGTTGAAGAATTGTAATGACTGTTGAGGGTATGGTCAAGGATTTGAGAGGGTTTGGGCAATTGAAGTAAAGTATAACTTACCTCGCCCACATATGCGACGTATTTCCTGTTTTCCATCTCTT
>CEMG01181793.1:4833-19286 GCA_001179705.1 Baeospora myosura
GTATCAACCAAGACTTGCCTTTTCGTTCTTTCCTCCTCGACATGCAATCCCCATTCGCACATGTTCTATTCACCAACTATGCACCCACTGCAACTGAAGCTGTCCGCATTCGTGAGTTCTGCTCAGAACCTGAAGCAGAACTTGCACGTTTGAACTCGGAGATCAGCAGGCTCCAACAAGCGCTGGACAATCTCACTTCGCAGCGCGACGAGATTCAGGACACAGTCGACTCTCATCGTGCGCTGCTACACCCCATTCGAAATGTTCCACCTGAAATCATTCAGCATATCTTCGTGCTTTGCCTCGATGCGAAGAGAAACCCAGTCATGCACGAGTCGGAAGCGCCCCTGCTCCTCGGCCGTATCTGTCGTAGCTGGAGGGAGATATGTATGGGGACCGCAGAACTCTGGTCGTCGATTCATATCGTGGCCCCTGACGTCTCAGAGAATGCGAAGGGCATGACAAACAATGCTACCCGAACAATCGTGGACCGTGTGGTAGATTGGTTGAAGCGTTCTGGGGACCTCCCCTTGAGCATCTCCCTCTTCGTTCAACCATCTGTACCACATCCTCCCCCATCTGATCTCATATATCCATCTCCCTCGATTCTGAAGGTCATACTATCTCATTCGAGCCGGTGGAGATGCGTCACGCTTAACTTGCTTCATGTCGTCAACCTCAACCGCGAGCTAGAGCTTGGTTCATTGGACGATAGACTCGGGAGCAGTTTCCCACTTCTGGAGCAATTCTTATGCCTGGGCAATCCATGGCTGCGCGCCCTCGCTTTTCTGGAGACAGCGCCCAGACTGCGCCAGTTGTCTCTACTACATTGCGAGGATGTTCATTTTGTTCGGATTCCTTGGTCGCAACTCACAGAGCTCCGCGTTGAAAGTTTCGCTGAGAGGTGGGACGAGATTATGTGCCTCCAGGTCCTCGAGTCGTGTACTTCGTTGCGAAGATGTGCATTAGTCTACACGCCCCGAGAGGACATCATCGAACGCCGACTCACTCTTCCGCATTTGCATAGCTTGCGTATCCAGTCCACAGCAGGGGATGATCCTCAGACCCGCTCTATTATCTTGGACTATCTCACTCTTCCTAGTCTCCGAGAACTTCAACTACAAACAAGTGGCGACTTTTATTTCATTCCCGCGATAATCAACCTGCTCACACGGTCATCATGTTCCCTCGAGAAACTCGTCCTCAAGCCAGGTCCGAATTATCGCGTAGAGGCAAATGAATTACTTGCATGTTTTAGCCACGTTCCAGAGCTCCGGGAGCTTAGTTTCTCCTTACCTCCGTCTTTGGTCTGGGATGCATCGCTGGAGGAGTTCACTGCATCACTTGAGGCCCAGAAGACATTAACTGCATTGTCGCCGTCTTCTGGCCAGGACCAGGCTTTGCATATGTGCCCCAAACTGCGACACATCGTGATACACGGCATGGTTGCTGTACACAATCTCGAGACCATCATATCCTTCCTACATTCTAGAGTAAATCCGATTCCCGGAGTTGCTCGGATGAACACGATACATCTGCATTTTATCAGCAACTTGGGAAGGGGCGAACGTGCCGACATAGAGCAAGTCGGTCGGGTACACTCCACCCGTGTTGGGTTCAGGGAGGATGGTCACGCACATATGAATAGCTGGGAACTCGAGAAACCTGAGGAGGAGATTATCGTTTTCAGTCCCATGTCTTGGCTAGACGAATCTACACAGGAATCTAGTCGATGGACAGGGCTTCAAGACGATGGTACGGATGTAGTCTGCCTTTGATCTCCAGTATAATGGTGGTGAAGGTATAAGCACCGAGTTTCATAAGGCACTCCTATACTCGCGTCTTTCATTGATGTCTTTTCTGTGTACTGTGGTTGAATTAACTTAGCAACCTTCATCGTGCCGAATTCGAACCCGATGTTACACATAACTCAAGTCAGTGGCTGACCTGGCCATACCCATGCATCCGTGGATACGGACTGTGGACGCACTGGCCATTCCACTCCAATGCTAGCGCTATGCCACCCGGATGCTACTCCGAGGTAGCTCGGTCTTCTCCTCGATTCCACCCACGAAGGCTTAAGNGCTTAAGGCTTAACGCCACCATTGTACCCATCACGATAGCAGGTGAATATCGGTGTAACACCAGAGGTTAAGGTTAAATTCTCTTGGCAAACTACTCGGAGTGCCACGGGCGGGCAATTTTTAAGAGTGTGACGCACGGATGGAGAACAAGGCTCTGTGCATATGAGAACCCAGAGATGTGGTGAGCCTCTCAGCTTGCGATCATCCGGGAGCATCTACCAGGTGGCAAACTAAGTCGTTGCCGCCGCGCCAGGACTCAATGGAGGAGTGCAATTTCCGCAGCGCTCATTACCAAAATTAGGTTTCGACTTCTGAAACTACAGTCCCCATGGTCATCTGAGAATTCCAATTATACCCACTACCGACTAGGCACTACAGCCGAAGACGCCAGACCTGGATGAAGGAAAATTCGGAATTGATATTGTTCCCATTAAATCTGATGACTTTCCGCTCTGTTTCGCTCCCCTACTCCGTGGCTCGCCAAATTCCCTGATTCTCATGCACCCGACGTGTCCGAGTGTCACCTCATAGAAGGCTCGGAGTAGCGAGTGCCTTGCAACCAAGCTCGCTTAATCTGGGTCTAGGAACAAGCCACAAGATATACCGAAGCTGAATACGCGAATGTTCTCGTGACCCACCGCTACCGCCGGTCCAAATCTCCCTCTAAATTTGTTCTTCCCATGTTGAAATCACTACGCATGAAGGTCATGGGTGAGTAAGACGTTGGCAAATGTGTAGCGCTCCTCCACTAACAGACTGTTTAATACTATCACGGAAGATCCCCTAACATCTGATTACGAGTTTTTGCTTCCAACGATCGAAAGATGTTCTAGTTTTAGGCTAAGCAACTTCGACTTATCCGAATATACCCCTTGGTCCCCAATGAGCGGATAGTTCATTTCGATGCAGGTACGGACTGCCGTCGCAACTCGTCGCAACCATTGGCCTTTGAGAATACCTCTTATGTAGCGACAACCTAGAAACTCAGTCGAAAAAGAACCCCTGGGGTCAAGCCGAAGCAGCTGAATCAGGCCTGTTCTTCCTTCTCCGAGAGGACTCCACACGATGATGAACCACTAGGGGTGTTGATAAGCTGACGAGAGACCGGAAAATAGAAGCACCTTTCATAATTTTCACCGAGGTGGAGTTAACCGCCTCTAGATGCGAGAGAGGTATAGCTACGGGATTCAATAAGCCGAGTCAGTGGGTGGGAGTCCGGGAGATTCCTATCAAAATTGTCGTTAATAGGTCATGTTAGTGTCCGGCGAAGGTCAGCCTGAGGCTCTCTGAGGCTTGAAATGAGGCACATAAGTATCGCTAGGTGTGAATCAGTCGGGCCCGACGGGAGGCGCATATTTCCATATTTGGGACAATGGCGGCACCGACGTGCTACTCGTGACCTCACGTGGCTCACGGGAGTCAGTACAATCGCGTGTCCTCGACCTTCTGGGTCACAAAGCATCTGTTCTTCCTACTCCCACCACATATCATCTTATCTCTTGCTCTCATCTAAACTTCATCAAAAATGGTCGCCAAAAAGACTCAGAAAGCAGCGAAGTTCACCTATACAGAACGTCGGTCATGCCCGCTGTTTTGCCGTGTGGCACTCACTCACTGTTATATCAGGTGTCCTTGGAGCCTTCTCTCAAATTCAAAAGGATCACAGGAAGCATGCTGTTCATATGGCGACTCTGAAAACACAAGGTATGCTCAACGCGTCGTTGTGCAGTCCACGTCGTCATCTCCTTACGCGACACTAGTACGGAAGACTGCGGAAGCGAAAAAAGATCGTCTGGGTCCCCAGTGGGAAACGTGGGTGAAGAAGACCGTTCACAAGCTGGTTCGTCGCTATGAAATAGACAATGTTATCCTACTCAGTCATGCGCCACTTTTCAGAAGGACGAAGGCATCTTCGCGTCATCTGATACAGCTGGGAGTGTAGTGTTGACTCCAAATGGGCATTCAGCGTATGTCAAATCTTGATCCACCTGAAGAAGTGTCTTACATTTCTCTCATCAGTATTACTGCTGCGCGACGTGGTCTTCCGATCACTATCCATGGGACGCCTGCTTCCACGACTCGAAGCTCAAAGCGGAGTCGTCGAATATCGTCAATTTCTCATGCCGACCCAGACGACTCCGATGCAGAGTATGGGACTGACTCTCCTACCAAGACTTACCCGTTGAAGCGTGCCCGGATCCCCCTTGGGGCTGCAGCCTCAAGAAAGGGAGAACATCCATCTCACAAAATGACAAAGGCCGAGGTAGGTGTTGATGCAATACTTATGTTGGATAGATATCTGATACGGTCACCATAGCTAATTGCAGAGCTTCACTCTCTACAAACCGCACACGAGCGGGCAATGTTGCGGGCAACGTCTCCCCTGACTGACATCGATGATGATGAAGATGGCCAGGAGGACATGACGTGTTTGCAAGCGGAGCTCCGCCAGCGAGAGCAGGAAATAGCTTCCATAAGGCTCGAACTGGTTGATGCACGACGTACGGCTGACAATGACGATGGGCGCACCGAACCCGATAGGGAAAACTACCTGTTTTTTACGCCTGAACCATCTCAGTATGTCTTGTCTGTCTCTCAACACTATGCTCTCATATTAATGCTACTTTCGCCGAGAAGGCCCGGTGCCCTTGCACCTATGGCCACACCCAGTGGGGCGAAGCGCACTGCCTCTGGGTCCCTGATCCCAGAGCACAGCAAGCAACCCACTCCAGCTCCCAGCTCTCCTGGCGGGGCCGTGGAAGATATTGACGAAACCCAGCACATGCACGCCCGTGATGGATCTCACGCGTCAGTGGCAGGTCGTGTCACGCACCTTGCCACCCCTCAACCAAGTCCGGCGAGGCCTGAGTCAGCTTTCTCTGCTGTGAAAGCTAGGGAAGCGGGACTTGCCCAGGAACTTGCCCGGTACAAGACCATGTATAATGAGGTCAAACAAGCTTTCGATGCCGAACAGAAAACAGTCCAAGAAAAGGTCAGTATTCACGTTCAAGTCTCGATTGCTTCGCTGATGACAACTCTAGGTAACCAACCTGGCCCGTACCGTAGCTAATCGTACCGCAGAGCTCGAAACGACTAGGAAAGAATTATCGGCACTACATGGCCACTTCTCTGATTTTGAAACTCGTGTTGTTGAACCGGATAAGGCGCGCATACGCGACTTAGAAGCCCAAATCAAATCATCCTCTGAAGAAGTTGCTACACAAGCGGCTCATATTACCCTGAAGGACCAAGAATTAGCGGCTCTCCAGCTCACAAACGCGGACCTTCAAGCCTCTTCGAAGAATAGTGTGTGCCAATTGGAAGACATGGTTCGTGAACTGGGACAAGCGAATGAAGCACTCAAGAGTGAAAACCTCGCGCTATCCTCAGAGCTGAGTGCGCAGAGGGTTTTGACTGTGGCCACAAACGAAGAAGTGTTGGAGCACATCTCTAACGTCACAGAGCTGGAGAGGGCTCTTGCTGAATCAGAAACTCTCCGGCAGGAATATTCGGCATTGAACGGGTCTCTCGCCGCACAATTAGCAGAGAGCCTGACCCAGAAATCCGCTATCGAGCGTTCTCTGGCTGCTACCCAAGTTTCTGTTGACAGTCTAGAATCACAAGTTTCTACCATGGGCGTGGCGCTAACGTCACACGAAGATCTGGAAGCGAGTCTACGCTCCCAGCTCGTGGCAGATGCAGACAAATACAAGCAGGATTTAGATACGCTCAAGACCAAATCGAAGGGTTTGTCGGACGCCAACGAAGCGTCCCAGCGTCAAGTCACTTCATTGGAGACTGAGCTGGCCGCTCGCGCAAGCGAGGTGTCGGATCTTTCCTCTCGTCTGACGGAGGCCCGCAACACCAACACGGCGCAAGAAGGACAACTGAAGAGACATCGCTCCGAGCTCCTTGATGCTCAACGTCAATTGCATTCTACTGAGAACAATCTCTCGGATGTCCTGGGCAAGCTCACAAAGCTTACCGGAGTCGAAGCCGCTTCCGAGCTGCTTCGTTCAGAGCTTGACTCCCTTCGCACTTCTTTCGATGCTGCGCAACAAAGAGTGGCGGTCTTGGAGGAGAATCTGGCCGCTGAGACGGCCAAGGTCGAGAGACAGGTGGCTCAAATCAAGGAGCTTCAGGATTCAAAGGCTGCTGGCGAAGCCAGATATGCTCACCTGAAAGGGTTGTTTGTCGGAATGAAGGAAACTCAGTTGAGACTGTTGTCGGAATTTGGTGATCAGGTAAATTGTTTCTCCTTCTAAGCCGTTGACTGCGTAACTGATCAATGTATACATTAGATCGCGATCGTATAATTTCACAGTGCGACGGCTCTGTGAGGCGCCCACATCCAGATCTGAGTCGAAAGCGTATCAACTGATTGAGTCGTCAACGAGTCGTTTTATATTTACATCTTCTTCAAGTTACGTTTTATCTTTTACCTCACTTCTTGCCTATCATCAATCTATGCATCTATAATTGTCACACCATGGTCCCATATGTGCGTGAGATATAGCTAACGTCAGGGTTCGTACATATCGCATCAGCGGTGGCGCCACAGCCTCCCGTAAAGCATAGATACCGTCATTCATCTACGAGTCTCTGGCCTCGGCCGGTGATGAAATTGAGACATACACTTATTGCTCTGCGATGTATCATTATCGAAGCACAACGCAGGCTTACTAGCTGTAGTAAGTATATAGGCCGTATGTTACTTGTTCCGAATGCCAGCATAGTGCTACCGTAAAACTACCACCTAAAGCGTCCATTCTGGGTCAATTTTCGTAGCATCGCACTGGAAGGGAAGTCGAAGGATCGATATCAAGCCCCAAGTATCGCGGAGATACCACTCCTCGCCAACTTCCTACCTCCCCAACTTTACTAGTAGTGCCCCTACCGATCGTTACCAGAGGCCAGGGATGCTTGCGTCAGATCAAATTCAGATCACCGGCTCCAATGTATTCTCTGAAAGGTTGATAATTCCAGTGACATGGACGCTAATATTCACGCTGCTCTGTGAGCTTTTTCCCGCTCATCTGTGGATCAGTATGGGCGAAACTCTTGTCTGGCGGGCAATGTCATGAGCTAGCGTTGACCCGATCGTACGGTATGCACTATAAACCACGATCATAGAAAAAGCTCCGAGACGAATTGATAGTCGGAGGATTATTCAGGGACGGTACATGTAGTGGAAAGAGACTCGCAAGAAGCCACGAGAGGCCACGAGTCCTTCCGGCATGCCTCGTCAAATTTCCCCAGGTTTTATCCGAACACACGGCTCCGAGAGACCCAGGTCGAAGGCTGTCGAATACTGCTCCGAGCTTCCAAGATCTCGCCTTCAAAGGCTCGGCTGAGGGAAATATGGAAAACCCTACTGTCTTTGGTTCTGCGTTCATGCTCTTCGCGACTCCTTACTTACAGGGTCATATGATAGAAGACGGGAAAGTATTGGACAGCGGGTAGTGATACATTCAAGGGACTAATAAGAGACACTATTTACGAGAAAGAAGGAGAGTAAGTAATTCGAGCTACAGATTTGTCGAAATGACGGAGGGTGGATTTTCCCCAGAGTAAATTGGTAACACAGTGATGAGAAGAGAAAAGCTAACGATCGAAACGTGAGACAGAATACCAATGTCAGAGGCAGATATACGAGAGGTCTAGGTTATGAGTCAAGTGTACGAAAGGGGAGTTCTGGGGATACATTTGGACACCAAGGAAGAAACGAGAGCAGTCGAAAGCGATAAAGTGGTGATACAGTGTCAAAAAGCGAAGGAATACCTGAGTTGGATCAGGTTTGGTTTGGTATAGTCCGGTACAGACACGAAGTCGACGTCGGATAGAAATTTTTTTGTAGATGGGACGAACTACGTCATCGTCGTTGAGTGAAATGTCGATTCGTGTGTTATTCGTTTGTGAGGAGTTTATGGCATGCTGGCGACGGCGATGCAGATCCTACTGCCCATAATTGCCCCCCATGTGGCCACCGCCGGTCGACGAAGATCCGCCATATGCACTCGAAGACCCAGGAGCATATCGATCCTCTTCGTCTTTGACTTCCGTCCAGCTCGGGTTCATTGAACCTTGCATGGGTGGCAGGGGAGCCATCATTGGAGGCGCGGGATATGGGGACCTACCCGACATGGGAGGTAGGCTAGGTACGGTCATAGGAGCGATTCCAAATCGGAACTGTTGCTGAGACCCAGCATCCGCATCTCCCTGACGGGAACTCTGATACATCGAGTGAGACATCGGGCTAGGAGGAATATTGATAGTGTGGGGTTGTTCAACGGGGCTCAAGGAGTGTGATTGATGTCTCTGCTGCTGGTAGGGGTTTCGTTGATGGATCGTCGGCGTAATAGGGGAATGAGACTGCCCTGAGCGGGAGTGAGACGAAGAGTACCCATGAGAATGAGCCGAAGGACCGTAAGGCGTCGGTGTGGGTACCATCTGTTGCTGATATTGCGGCATTGACCCTCCCATCGTCGGGGCCATGGAGAGGGACAGACCATGCCCAGAAGGACCACTACTGACACCAGTCACGAAGTCAGGGAAGGGTTGATCAAGAAATACGACTCCAATGAGGACCGCAGAGGAGTTGGGTGCCGGATAAAGGAGTATCCCGCCGACGGTCGGACCCGTTGGGTTCGCCTGACTGGACCCCGACGGTGTTGGCCACGGAATAATGGCAGCCTGTCCAATTGTCAGTTTATTTGTCGGCAACAATATCTCAAAAGATAGGTCAGGCACTCACAGAATTCGCCTCATGTAAGATCCTACTGACGTTCCTGAACTGCGACTGGTTGACCACATTCGCGTTAGGATCTCTGACCTTCTCAGGCATGAAGGATACCATTGAGACTGTCGGATTCTGCTGTCCCTGATAGCGCCTGACCCAATTCCGTGTACTATCAAGGCTGATTACGTGAGTAGATTGAGATTGTGAACGAGCACGCGAAGCCTGGGCGTGAACGTGTGCCATTGATGAAGGGCCGGGTGATGTCATACTCGATGAGGAAGGTCTGCCATTCGAAGGTAAAGAGAAGAAGAGGTGTAGAGGCCAGGATGGTGTTTGACTAAGTGGACGAAGGGAACTGCAGTCAGCGAATTTAGTAAAGTAGAAAACAGGAGATAGGCCACAAGAGGCCTGAGAGAAAAGATAGACGGTGTGAAAAGGTAGAGAGGGACATCATCGACCTCGCTTCACTCCGTCTCCATCACCTCCATCACCGATAACAAAAACACATGAATGTGAGAATCGGCACTTACCAATCTCCTTCAATTTCGACTCCTACGACCTTGATCTCCTGGCTACTCCCCATATCTGACTGCCGCAGTCCGCTGACTACGAACGTGCCTCTCCAAGGAGTGGCAGGCCCACTCGCGGACGAACTGGATCCAGCACCGTACGCGGGTCGGTCGGAATAGGACCTTGAGGCAGTGGAGCCGAACTGAACTCGAGAAGAAGGCGGAGGAACGAAGGAGTCGAGGTGGGTGGGAATGCGGTAAACCATCTTGTATAGATGGCCGAAACGAACGAGAGTAAAGTGTTAGAGAAAGTGCCGTTGGTTGAACGAATTGAGGGAAAAGGAGTGGATGGGTGACAACAGAGAATGGGATTAATAGGACGTCGAGTCGGTATCCTCTGAGTCAAGGTAACTAGAGATGTTTCTCTCCGATTATCTGTGGATCGTGGGTGGTGTGTAGTGCGTCAGAGTAGCCCAACTGTTGGAGCAGTGGTCTGAGAGAGATTAGCGAATGCCGAAGTTATCGCGAAAAGTAGAGTAGATATCGATTAGTCCCAATTTCCGGGGGACGAGGGTCGTTGGAATAAGTTGACGCGAGACACAAGGAGCCTTGCAGGAATCTGTTGACGGTGATAACAGTTGAGTGTGAGCCCAGCGGACTATATGGGCCCGAACGAATGTGGGAGTCGACAGAAATCGGGAGACGAAGTCGAAGACTGATATATCATCTCATCAGCTTATAACCAACATATATTTTGCGCGGTAGACTCACATATGGCAACCTGATCCAACTAGCGCTACGTTGAAAGAGGTCGAAATAGGTGTGTGAAAGAAGTTGGCTAAACTTCGGAGAAGACGGTGACGGTCCCGGAGAGAATAATAGGCGTTATTCTAAGATCAATTACGAGAGTCTTTGACCGGATTGATGTGGATCGAATGAGAAAGATGGATGCTCAACGATGATGAGGTCGAAGGTGTCGAATGAATGAATGTGCAGTCAGGGTGGAAACNGGTGGAAACCGATTTGTAGATCAACAGAAGGCCGTCGATAGCAGACGAAGAAGAAAGATTGAGGGCGCCGAATGAACGAAAGGAAAGCAGCGTAAGAGCTGGTAGAGGACGTCAACGCGAAATGAGAGAGCGCGAAATGAAAACGAAGGTGAGCCGTGGATGTTTGACTCTTGCCAAGTGGCTTCTTATAAGCTCATCCTTGCCGATCCATGATAGGAAATTCTCGGCCATACGCCCAAATTCGAACGCCTGACAATGATCGAGATCGGTAAGGTACCAGGGAAATCCAACGCAGCCATCGGATTGGTCGCGTGGCCATGGTGCTCAGGTATCCATGCAAAATGACTGCTGTTTACTCCTGATCCAGATACTGACCAAGAGCGGCAAGACAGACATTGAGATGGAGTAAAGACGAGAAAGGAAGGTCGGGTCGAGTTGTCAAGGCACATATTTTGAAGTAATGTGGCGACAGTGGAACCCCAAAGATATCCGATAAGGCTGCCTTCGAGAAACGAAGGAAGGGACAATGGAAATCATGCTTGCCTTGCAAGCGAGGCATGGAGAGTAATGACATGGATACGAGAATCTACGAGACAAAAAGTCAGGGACAAATGCCAAACTTCAGTGCGCCGGTACCTGACTACCTACTCATACTGATCGTCATAGGCATCCGGGACCTTCCGCCGCACGTTAACATCCGTATCCAAGTAGGAACTTGCAACGTAGGAAACCTACGCCAGCTTTTACAGACCAGTTTAGCAACCTTGATAATATCTAGAAAACCTTTTTGAAAGGCATCAAGCTGCATTCCGAATGCAATTGCTGAAGGCGTGAACTGAGGAAAGCACATTTGGTGGATAGCTGTGGATAGTTGCCAGGTTGAAGGGCCAAGGCCGATTTACCCATCATAGCGACACGCGAGAACCATGTGCTCGGAGTAGTCGGCGCCACGTTTTTACCACGTTGTCAAGGAATCTTCCGGGCCGTCGAGGTGCGCATTCTGATGGAGTTCCGTGTATTCAGGACGTCCGCCGACCTGCGCTAGTCCTTTTCAGAATGACGACAATGAGCTCTTCTCTCCTCGAAAACCCAGTAATCCTGAAACTCAAATACTTTGGGATTCAGGGTCTTTCACTGCTGTTCCATGCTGCCAATATACAACTTGAATTGCTCTGTCTTGGCTCTGTCGATATTCCAAGCAGTTTACGCCAACGGTGTCCGCGACTCGGACACGCCTAAGCTTTTTCACATGGAACGTCATGCGTGGTGCCGTGTCGAGCTGGGTGCACTTCGTCAAGGTCCAATGGTGACTGGTCCCCTGAAAGCAACGGTGAAGTCATGAGCCGTACTCGTACAGCCCCCGAAGTACACCAGAGTCTGAGACTCAGAGTCGCAATGCCCATGAGCATATCCACATTTTCTCATGCTGCTTCTCGGAGTCGCTCCCTATGCGAACTCGAAGAGGTAAAAGCAGCCCGTCGAGCTAGGGAAAATCGGAACAATTATGTCGGCAAACAGACAGTCCAAACGTTCTAGTCTGACTAAGATTCAAGCGACTGGACACCGTCCGGGGCTGGATGGTTATTTCGGGCGACTAGATGCACATATGTGCCTCGTCCGGACAGTCTTTTGAGGTGAAGAGAACCTTGCTGGGCCGTTGGTCTGAACGCTAATATATTGTCGTCGTTACGAATGCACAGTAATTTGTTCCAGAGTCAGAAGGCACATTGCGTTGTTCCAAGCGTACGGAAGTTGACTCTATGGAACGACCTCCGGTTTCAGCGACCTGAGTACTACTGAGTAAGTGATGGGCCGAGATCAACGTAGGCATACAGAAAAGTGACTGGACTCTGGAGAGAGGTGCGACGCCCACTATCCTTATCGGCGCCACAGGCATAGGGTCAAAACGGCGGACTAGGGTTTCGCGCCATACTCCCGGATGACGGGGAACTCGAGGTCATTGAATTGTCGTCATACAGGGAAGTCACCGTTTGAATCGTAGTTGGGATATGAAGGGTACGCAAATGAATAGAGCCCATCAACACTTACGGTATGTTTCGAGCTGAAATTGTGCGAGTATGAGGGCATTGCATGTCGACCTCATCGAAGAGCGTTTATTTCGGACAACTATGTGTGTCGATTTGAGCATTCAGTGAATGGTTGTCAGCCCAGAACGAGACTAGGACCTTCATTCATCATGAGAGATACGATGAACATGCGCAAATGATAAGAGATCATCCATGTTTATCAGAATTACGAGAGATCGTCATCGTCGGCCACGTTTATGAAACGAATGGATCGAATGAATCAGTGACGGCATCCAAAGCTAGGGATATTGGGCGTCAATCTTTCATGGCGGGCCATTAGGCGTCAATCTCTCAAGATCTGAAGGCGGGCCAGTTTTCGTCAGGACCGGGAGGAAGTCGATACATAGAGACGGTGGGGCGGAGTAATTTGCCATTATCGAGCCATGGCGTGATCCTGGATCATACGGAGGTTGTGAGAAGACATACAATTGAAAAGGCTCGAGAAGGTACTTTGAAACAAGGGTCCGGAGCTTGAGTGAGAAGAATGGTCCCAGTTTGGCGCTGCACCACAACATCTTGGAGTCTCGAACGCCTACAAAACAAACAGATATCCTGTAGTCATCAAAGAACCATGTTATGGCCGTTCCACGCCCGCCATGAATGTTTGAAGGTCACCAAAGGTTCGTGTTACCGGCACACCTGTTGTGATTACAACACGGCCTCCTACGCACCCTGATACATCGTTTGGTGCGCAGATAAATATTCCGAGCGCAACCATTCAGATTCTGGGGCTGTCCAAAACCCCAGTAATCTGTGTAGCTAGCTGGGCCCCGCGTACCTGTTGGAGATACTGAGACGCCGCCTGTAAGCAGCCTGGAGATCGGTGTGGGGTAGTGGGGCATATTGTTTGTCAACCTCGGTGTATCATAGGTAGGAGTGAGCATCGGCCACAAACAAATATGATTCAGAAAAATTCCGAAACTGTAGTTCGAGCGGACAACCGTCGAGCGCTAGAAGACTGAAATTAATATCAAGAGGCACAATAGTATCAAGTCATGCCATCTGCTACATAAGACACACTCACGACTGTCACTCTAGAACGTCAAAGTCTGAGTCCTGAGTCGAGACTCGAGACTTCGAACTGCGGCGCGTCGATAACGATCGATCGATCAAGACACTCGGGACTGGTGTCCCCTGGAAGTAGGATGGGAACAGACGGGCGCTCACTGGCACCATCAGCTGCGGCACTGCAGGGCGCTGCCCGACTTTGCCCAACTCGAAAGCTGAAATATCGGAATCCTGTTCGCATGCATAATTGTACATGAAGAATATCCGGTATTCCTCCATAACGAGGGTCGCGGTTTCGGGTGATACGGACTTGCAAGTGGCAACGCAGAAGACACCCCAGCGCCTCGGGGAAAACAATAGTAAGTGAGCTGGAAATGAGTGGAGTTGTTGTCACCGATATCGACGGAAGCAAATGATATACCGAGTCAACGTCGATCTCAAATCGACAGAATCACGACCGAGGACTCCAGCAAGAGAAGGGAATTTGAAGAATCATCCCATATAGTAGAGTTTCGGTCCGCGTGGCTTTGGATCAACCTTTCAGCCTTCAAAATGCAAGGAGCTTAAGGTGAAAGAACCCCGCATAGGGAATTCGAAGGGCTCACCGGATTTGTGCCGTTCTTGGGCGAGAAGGTGTCACAAAGGTTCATCAAGGCTCGAGTACAGCCAGCTACGCGCGCCTGAGATAGCCAAGAAGCTTGCAGAGTTCGGCTAGAGAAGGAGTTGACTGAGCAGAACCATATATGTCCAGTGTCGTCGGCAGGCGCGAGTCAGAGATCGGAAAAAAGGCCAACTTTGTGACAAGTTGGCAACACAATGTCGGAAATGTTTCGGCCAGCAAGTTGCAGTATCCAGAGTACCAGATTGGTACCAGAACAAAGATAGTGCACACTGAGCCCCTTCCTGGGGCAAACTATCAAATCCTCGGTTGATTTCCCGAGATGGCAAGAGGACAAGGCACGATTTCATACTAACGAATTCACACGCCTCCGCGCCTCCATGCCGACCTTCTCCGA
>CEMG01181807.1:12111-23145 GCA_001179705.1 Baeospora myosura
ATACGTATAGACTTAGTTGAAACACCCGCGAAACGGCCGCGGCGATCCTAATCAACGTCGCCAAGGCTTCAATTGAGTGGAGTTGTTGACAACTTGAAGACGAGGAAAAATAAGTCCCAGGTTATGCAGACTTTTTAGGCATGGGACGTCCCAGATACATTTGACTGGACCACGAATTAATTTCAGAAGTGAAGGAAGCAACAAGGAAGGGATTGGGAAGGAAGGGATTTTAGGCGACATGAAAAATAGATATCTGGCGACGAAGCGATGTTGAGCTGAAGGCGTACATACGTCCAAACAACCTCCAAATTTGATGAGTTGGACTCGGAGACGTCTCGCACAGTGCACACCCTACCGCGAAGTTCTGACATTGTTTCTACGTCGCGTGAAATGTCAGACTCAAGGGACCAGTGAGTCAAGCTCCCACCCAGCGCAAAAAGGGAACCACAAAGCGTATGGTATTAGAAGTCCATGACATTCGCTATAGATGCCGTGCTAGATCTTGGGAATGCTAATGATGAATCAATCGTACTATGCATGGTATAGTCATAGCGATTTTAGGTCCGCAACTATCCACTGGGAGCCTGAGCCTCACCGCATCAGGCAAGGAAAGCGAACGCCGTGGTCACGACGGTCAAAGCAGAAAGCCCCAAACCGGCCAGAGCGCTGCTGGAAAGGATGGAAACAGCACCTGAGTCCTTGGTTGCAGACGAGGAAGAAGCACTCTCGCTGATACCCGAGGGACTGGACCCATCTGTAATTTCACATATAAGCTCGGCCGTATTCAAATTGAGGCTTGCACGGGTGCTTACCTAGGAAGGTGGCTCCACATTGGCTCGTAATGCTGGTCTTGTCATCCTCATCAATAAGAGAGGGGTAGTCGGTGTTCAGGACGTTGTAGGCCTGCTTGATGCAGTTCGTGCAGGTGATGTTGGAAGGTGGTGCGGCCACGTCACCGGAGGCAGCGAGTTTAACGATGTTGTTGACGCTCAGAGTCCCGTAGACGCCCTCAGCGTTGGTAAGAGTCTGTGTGATGCAGTTCGTCCCCGAGCTGTACAAACGATTGGCATTCATTCCATCAAGGTTTAATAAAGGTACGCACTCTTTCAGACAGAGGATCTGCCTGACAGTCGGGTAGCCTTGCTGAATCTGAGCAACTACGCTCGAGATATCATCCCCGGAGGAGTATCCGAGGATGGATAGCTCGGACGCGCACCCGTTAGTCACGTTCGTGGCGACAGCGGACAGCGTCTCGTTGGAGCAAGCCGGGGCGCTACAGAGGGAACCCAACCACGAGTTGATGGGGTCGATGATGGAGGCAGACCCGTCACCGATGGCCAAGGAGACCAAAGACGAGGGGCTCAGGCAAGCTGAAGCATCCTCGTTTTGGGCCACCGAGGTCAGAGCAGATTGGCAGCTGCTAGAAAGCCTGTGAGATAAACCAAAATTGTGAGACTTTGTAGGTGAATTCTAGCAAATGCAGATGCACGCACGAGGATGCAGATGCAGATGCGACAACGACAGCAACAGTGGCCACAGTAGAAAGACGTGAAAACATGATTAAAAGCTTTAAAGGAGGTGGTGGTGAGAGAAGAATGGTTTGGTTGTCAAGGGCAAAGTGAGGGTCTTTTTGTAGTGTTGTCTTGAATTATCGAAAATGCTGTGTCGCGGTCAGTCAGTCCCGCGTGTAAATTGCAAATCAATTCAAATTGATGACGATTCTGATCGACTGGGCGCGGGCCAAGTCGCATTGTCCGTTGGGCGGCCAATTCTTGCATAGGTATGGTCTTCAGCGCTCGTGCACATTGTCTAGTGCTACAAGAAGCGGAAAGGTTGGTGAAACCCACAGTTGACGTTAGTCGAGAAGATGCTGTTACTCGAAGCAGCTCGAACGTCACTTGTCGCGGCGATTGCCTTGGACTTGGGATGCCATTGGTAGTTCTGTGACCCTTGGTGTCTCTTCACATCGACCACCTCAACGATGGACCATCTGGAGGGAGTCGTAAAAGTCGTGTTTTCCGACCCCTCTGACGCCCCCAACGTCAACAAGCTACTCAGAGCATGTGGAGACATGTAAGTGATTCATTTCCGATTCTGATTCATTTCTCGGTCTGTACCAGCCGTTGCGCAGCACTGATGTTTCTCACCTTTGTTCTCTTTTGCGGACAGATATGCCCTCTATGCTCGCAATCAAAGCCTTCTCGGGCAAACTGAACTCTTCGTTGACTTCAGGCAACCCCTTGGCGCTCAACGTGTTCTCAATATAATGTCTGATATTCATGGATTCCATGTCTATCCAGTGCTCGGCAGTCATCGTCTGGTGGACCAGTATCACTCAGTCAAATCTTCTTTCGCGGCATCTCATGGCAGAGATGGCAAAGGCGATGGCGCAGGTGTCAAGCTGCAGAATATACCCGCGTTGGCAGGATTGGACCGTTCGCCAAACTCTGCGAAACGTCGAAGAGTTGACCGTCCGACACCAACAATACGAGATATGCCATCGGCATCTCAAATCTCACCTCATATGCCAGCTTGTGTCAATGTCCCTTTTCCAGAGATAACGAACACCCTTATGCCTGCAACGATCGAATCTCAGCACAGTGATACTCCGCATCTTCCAGTCCCCACCAACGAAGTGAAGTGTAAACCCGAATCCCTGCCAGACCATATCCCGACCCAAAAAATTCTGCACGCACCAAAGCCCACGGACACTATCATTGTCCCAGAAACTCCGCAGCCATCCCGTACTCATAGTCCGCTCCAGTCAAACCACGCCAACACGGCGCATATCATTTCTGATCCTCTACCCAAAATACCCCGGAGCGCACAAATCCCTGACGCAACCTCAAAGCCTTGCCCATCCGCTCAACTGCTTGCGTCTCTGACCACCACTTCCTCTGCACAACAGCCCGACGCGTCGCTGCGTATAGGTCCACAATATGCCATGCTTGCTCTGCTTGACCTGAATCTCTACGGAGCCTCTTTCTCTTATGACCTCAACACGCTGGAGACGGATCCGAAAGGCATCATCGAGCTACTGAAGCTGACCGCCAGCGATCGAGGCAGCTGGATGATTGTCGGTGCACATTACCGACGAATCGGAAATCCTCGTGCTGCTATTTCTGTAGTGACTTCGATGCTTGAAGGTAGCTTGCCTTCCTACTGGACCTTGAATGCATCTCATCAGTTTTGCACAGTCATGGCGGCTCGGGAGGTGCCCGAAAACGATCTCAAACCTGCGTTCCTGCTACTCTCCGGTTGCGAAACCGACGTCGGCAAAAGCCTCAAAACTAGCGGAAAGGATCCGGAAGCTGTGTCCGAACATTACAAGAATTCTCAGAAATACCTCCAGAAAGTCTACGGTCGTCTGTCAGCGTCTCGAAGTCTTACGCATACACTTATTGCTCCGAATACACCCAGTGGAGCACCTACTACTCGCAGTGAATCTTCTGCTCCTAACACCCAGTCCGCTAGACCAGTTCAGGTCGATGCATCTCGTCTTCCTTCGCGTCCTCTTTCCGCTTCGCACCATAGAATCCTAGAACGTGAGATCCAGTCTTTACGAGACCGTCATAGCGACCAAGCCGATGAGCTCTCCGATGTTCGTTCTGTCAAACGCAAGTTGGAGGATGTCGTCGACTACGAACGCGAGACACGCCGGAAGCTAGAGTGGCAGCTTGCCGAGACGAAGAAGGAACGAGATAACGCAAGAAAAATGGAGTCTTTTGCTCTGGAGCAGGTCAAAAGAGAGGTGGAGAGTCGTAGAAGGGCTGAGGAGTGGGCTGAGAGAGCTCAGCAGGACGCGAAGAGGGATGGTACTAGGAGGGATAGCCAGGGTTCTCCCATCTCCAGCCGCACTTGACGAACCTTGACCTTTGCATTGTCCCTTTTCTCCGTTGCTGCATACCAACATCATAGACTCACGCTTTGGACTCTGTATACGCATTATCGTTTATTACTGTACCGTCTCAAGCATTCCACCATAGCAACCTGATACCAGCATTACTTATAGATAATTAACTGTAGCGAACCATAGCACTTGACGTTCCCGAGACTAACTGTGGGAGTCTGAAACGGCAACTGTACAGTTGCGGAAACAGCCGACGCCTCAAAACTCTAATTTTGTGAGAGACTAACAAGTGCAAACATCAGCACGTCGAGTGAGTGGGCCGAGTGTCTGATTTTTGCCCGTACTAACCATCCTCAAGCCCGTCTTTCCACCATGGCCGCCGTTACCACACTCCCAAAGGACATCTCGAAGCTTGGACAGGAGATCAAGCTCTTTGGAAAATGGGACACTCAAGGGTACGTTCTGGAGGTGTAATTACTCGCTGTTATTGACCCAAAGTGTACAGTGTCGAGGCTAAGGACATCTCGTTGACGGACTACATTCAAGTCCGCCATGCGGTCTATGTTCCCCACACCGCTGGACGTTACGCCAAGAAGCAGTTCAAGAAGGCACAGATGCCCATTGTCGAGCGATTGGTGGACAGGTACGCCGACTCTGACCGATGAATCTTCGTACGGGAGCGCTGATGGGATTGGCGCAGCTTGATGATGAAGGGCCGTAACAACGGCAAAAAACTCCTCGCCGTCCGCATCGTTGCACACGCATTTGAAATCATCCACCTCCTCACAGACCAGAACCCCATCCAGGTGCGTGGCTCCCCCCCTTCCAACAATGTTATTCGAGCTGAGATTGTCTTGCTGTATAGGTTCTCGTCGATGCCATCGTCAACACCGGCCCACGGGAAGATTCCACCCGTATTGGCTCCCAGGGTACCGTCCGTCGCCAGGCCGTCGATGTCTCCCCTCTGCGACGAGTAAACCAGTCGATCTCCCTCCTCACCATCGGCGTACGTATCGAGTTCTTGGTATCGCTATTACAAACCTAACCCTCCATCTTTGTATCCAGACCCGTGAATCAGCATTCCGCAACGTGAAATCGATTGCTGAGTGTCTCGCTGATGAGCTCATCAACGCCGCAAAAGGATCCTCGAACTCGTATGCCATCAAGGTACATTGGTTTTTCCTCGGGTCATCCTCACAAGATGGCCCCCATTTGAGCGTCATTCACTAATAAAACCTCGGACTTTCCTATTATCAGAAAAAGGACGAGCTGGAGCGCGTGGCCAAGTCCAATCGGTAAAACTTGCAGCGCTTCCGCTTGTGTCCTTCTCTTCCCATGGGTGGGGGATGGAAGGAGGGAAGTCAAAAGAGCAGAAGTCAGGCTACGATGGGCTGTTTGTTCTCTTGTATCTTCAATTCATTTACGCTTGACCCAACCCGCATGACGTCTCCCTATCATCTCATCTCCATGCTGTTGTCCTTATTGCCATGTTGATTTTCTTATGTTATGCGATTCTTCCCAACGTTGAGATAGATCGTGACCATCAGAAATGAGCTCCTCGTGGTTTCGTTCATGGTTTCGCCTTCTGGCCGGCTCAACAAACTGATGGTGTTCCATGACTGATCACTACGCACGCGGAGACTGCGACTGCGTGCAGACGCCGACCGACTACCGACGATGGCAAGTACAATGATTCGTCGAAAGCCATGACTCATTCATTGACAACAACAGCCGTTGCCCGACCAGGCTCGGTATAAATACAGTATACAAGTCACTCCATGTCCGTGAGTGAAAATATAAGAATTCCATTCCGTACAAAATCAAGCGCGCGGGAGGAAGCGTCTCCAAGGAAATCAATCAAACTGGTGCCCAATGGAAATTATGATAAAAGACAAATGATGATGTATGCTAGGTATGAATCATGATGATGAATAATTGTGAAGGGGACCCGAAGAATGAATGAAGCCGATCGTCGACGACTGCGCCATGACTAGTGACCAACCGCCCAGGTTACCAAAATCGCTTAACAAAAAGGACCGGTAGGTAGGTAGGTAGGTTCCCTAGCGTGCACATCGTTCCAATATATCCTGAATGATTCCGAATTCTGCTGTATGGAGGAGAGGGGGAATGGGAAGANNNAAGACCGATGAAGCCCAGAAGGAGATAAGCAAATGCGAGCACCACAGGACGGATGATAGGGTGGTAATGTTGGGAGAGGTCATGAGTGTATGCGAGGAGGTAATGGTATGGTAGGCTGTGGATGCAGGTGATGGTATACATTTGATGAGTTTTTTTTGCGCGCGGTACTCGTGTCTAGGAGCTACAGTGGGAGTAACATTGATAGTATTGAGTTTGGACTAGTAGGAGGCTGCCGATGGGAAGGGGAGGGAGCCAAATCCGGGGACAGATATCGATATGCAGGCGGGTGGGGCGGCCACGGAGCTAAGCAAAGACCGTAAATAATGCGGCGCTGAGGAGATGAAACAAGCGCCGCTAGCCAGCCGCTAGCCAAGGAAAGAACAAATAGTGTTCATCCTAGACCCGAGGAGGTTACAACGATGAAACAACTGGCAAGTTGCCGTCTAGATGTCCTTGTCTAGATGTCCGAGGGTAGTCGATGATGTGCAGCGGTTCCTTAGGTAGATGCTGTGTGTCCGAGTTCCGTTGCGAGTCCTGATAGCGAAGATGCCGTTGAGACGATTGCGACCTGAGGAGAAATCCCGCTGTGCTACCGGTTTACGGAGAGTTGTCCTTGAGATGTAACGTGCGGGGCGGGACCAGGACGTGGAGGCAAGCCATGCATATTAGGGTTCGGCAGCGGTGTCTGCCCCTGCGATGGCGCCCCACTGCCGTCCTCCGCCTGCCCCTCAAGTGTCGGCTTCGGCACAATCCCGTCGATACCCTTGTACCCATACTCCTTGCCGAACTCCCTGATCATCGCCCGACCCATCAAGCATACCCAGCCCAGGCCCTCTCCGTTGACGCACTGCCCTGGCCAAAACAGCTCGCCTTCATCGTCCTCGATGTCCGGCTCGTGCTCGTCCAGTGGGCCGAGCGAGGTGTGGATCATGCGAGCGAAGGTTGTGGGGAATAGACGTGCCACTATCGGGAGCGTCAGGGTCTGCTGCGAATTGCTCATCGCGTTCGACGAGATAGCAATAGACGACTTCAGGTCCTTCAGACCCCCAATAAATTGCGGACCTATCGGTACCGTTATAGAGTTCGCTGCCGTGGTGACATGCGGTGGTATAGGGAGGCCCGATTGGGTATACTGGGGCGACAATAATCGTGGAGGTATTGGCGGCCCCTGTGGTTCGCGATCTGTATATGTGGATAGGATGGAGACAGAGCGGGCACCATTCGTCGATGGCGTGCTACCATCGCGATTCGTGGGCGTTGAGTTTGCGCTATTAGCGGGGGCAATACTGGCGGGCGAAGGAAGCATTGGCGGCGTCGCCTGAGACTTTAACAGCCCTGTTTTAGGGTCCGTGACCATCTTTGCCTCTGCAGCAGTGATAGCGGTGGCTATGTCAGTCCTGGCAGTATCGAACACCTTGTCTATAGCAGGGTTGAGATACTGCCGTGTGCTATACGCCACTTTCCGAGCATGGATGAAGCCTTCAATCATCCAACTATCGGAAATGTGAGAGAAGAACACGGGCGAGACAGTAGAAAACATACATCAGACCAAGAAACGCCTTCTCGGAGTCATCTATACCCTCCTCGTTATGCCATTTGTTTTTACACCATGCGAGGAAGGCCTCGATGGTAGCCCAGTTATCCCGATTACAGTGTCGCCGCACGTAATCCCGGTTCCACATGGCGAAGGCAAAGCATACGAGTGAGTCCACAAGCTCAAGCCTGGCAATGAGCCCTCCGTATTTGTGGTACGAGGAGTTGAGCGGTGGAGGATCAGGCAGGGGGCGGTGCTCTTTGTGACTGGCAGGATATGTTGACCAGAAGCGGGCATCGCCGGAATATTTGAGTTTCCGTGCATTCGCGTAGTAGATTTCGTGCAGCGAGTCGAAGTGGCGTATACCAGGCTTCCCGCGCTTCGGTCTGCGTATCGGGACAGTACTGGTGACGTCTGATTTGGCGGCTACTGCGGCCCCACGTGAAGGTGGCGGGGGAGGATTGGCCTGATCCTCACGAACCTCGCCGTCTTCGCAGGGGTCTGACCGACTAGCGGGCAGTACAGCGTCGGAGACTGATGCGCGGACATGAACGGGGACCTGGGCAGGGGGCTGACTCGGCTGCCGCTGTTGGGGCGGAAGCGAGAACGAGCCTGTTCTTGAGCGTTTGGTGTATTCTTTGCCGTTGGCGACGTCGGCTTTTCGCTTGGAACCTGTGACGGGAGACGAGGAGCGAGAAGCGGGGGGCGATGGGGGAAGAACGGGGGGAAGAGGGCTAGGCAAGGTGCCAATGATCTGGAGGTGAATAGCGGTCAGGGTTGAGACAACGAGATACGATGTAAAAACTGCTCTAGCGTACCTGGAGATTCCGTAGAAGCTGCTGGCGAGACCATTTGCTGTGCAGGGAGCAGGGTGAGCAGGGCATGAGGAGACAGGTAATGTTCTGGGGCTACTCACCGTTTCCTCTCTGCAGAGGACGTCGCGGACGCCGACGACGAGGAAGCCTTGAGCATGGATGATGGTGGTAAGAGGACAAGGGATGCTGTGGCCAGCGCAACACAATGGCACAGACAGTCGGCGGAAGCAGAAGTGGAAACTCGGACCTGGCGTCACTCAGCCGTCACGTCACAGTCACTCGCCGGCAAGGGCCGGGCTTGCACCGAGCAATGGCCCCGATCAGCTTTGGATCTCCTCGACGATGTCTTCCCGAGGAATGCGCGATGTCTCTCAGTCCGTCCTCGTTCCTTCGTTCCTCCAGCTATTGCACAATTCCACTTTCATTTTCCTTAACAACCTGCTCTCACATATCCCATCAGCCCAGTTGCTGTCGCACTCCCGGAGTCTTGTCGCCAACAATAATACAGCCAATCTAACTAATACCCTGATCTCAGCTCTCGATCATCAGGAACATATCCTGACATAAAGTTCCGCTTCTGATATTCTTTCCTTGTGCAAAGTTCTCCTTTCAATTATCCACCTCCTGATTCACAGAGATTGTCTGGACGTACCTCACGGGTTCACCTTTGCGTCCATGAACCGTCAAGTGAGGTGCACAAGTACTTCGGCATGTGCTCCTGCCCGTTCGTCTGGGAGTTCCCGTTCCGAGATAACGTAGTTAGCGTGTGCCACGGAGCTTCAATATCACCTCGTTATGCTTAGTCAAGGTACGACACTTTATGAAATGAGCTGGAACCCAGACATGGACTAGAGAAAACTCACGCACCGAAGGAGATTCGCAATGTCAATATTGATTGCAGTCAACCCAATGGACCCGCGCGACGGACGAAGGATGATTTAATAAAACATCATTCCCACAATGAGCGTCCCGGCCGCTGCAGTCTACTGATCCACACCGCACCATCCCACCAAACACGCATTGAGTTACACTTCCCGCGTCGGATCACGCAAGGGGCGAATCATCCTCCTTCGACGACTGCATGGGTTGGATACTAATGCAGATTGTTCGGGAACTCAAAGCTCCGGACAGCCTCGGTCGGCACTGTATCGTGACCTTTCCCGGTGTTACCGTATTCCCAAAGGTCAAAGAGTATTCCCAAATATTCCCACTTTCGTGAGGCGAGTTCCCAAAAGCAAATCCTGCCCTGCTGGTGAATTTAGCCATTACACGGACGTCCTAATGCCGTACCTGCGTTAGGCCAGCAGCATTCTTCGGGACCTCAGGCTGCCTCAGGCCTCAGGTGGAAAAGTCAGCGGGGCATCCGATGACGTCGGTGGGAATTCCTTCGTTGTTAATATCATTATGTTGGATGCGTTCATGGGCGGTAAGCAGGCAGAGATGGCATGGAGCTGGCAGTGTACCCCTGGAAGATGAAAGATGCTCCAATTCGTGGGATTCACTATGTGCTGGTCCGCGGTGGTAGGAGTGAGTGAGTAACATCGGTGCAATAGGTGCATGTTGAACATCCATTCATCCTGGGTAGGCGTACTAGATGTGTGTGTCCTGGACCGAATAGGTGAAACGATGAGCGCTCGCACTTAAACGAGTCTAGAGCCTGGAAGCACGGCTCAGCACGGCTCTCGGCTACGGGTAGAGCAGAGTTTAGAACATGAACACCTCACATAACTCGAGCATAACGTACATAGATCCCGTCGAGCCCTTCTGCGACAAGACATCGAATTCAAGCCACTAGGATCAGTTTGATACAGAACATTCAGAACATTCCGCCCACACGGAAATGATATCAGTGGCTCCATCATAACGTACGTCCAAGTCAGTCTGAAGTGGACGACATACGTCAAGAGGCTAGCGGAACTGCTCAAGCAGATTCGCCGTCCTTCGCACCCCTTCGCACCCCTTCGCACCTCTGCAGGATCAACGAATCAAAGAATCGAAATCACTCAATAACAGAGGTGAGATCATGATCAGGCCTCGAACAGTGGATTTTCATGGAAGTTCGAACATGTCAGTTTACATGGCTTCCCGGGGTCCGACTTTGCCTGGAGGTGTCAGTGTCCTCGAGCGGCCGACGGGCTCCGAAGTCATTTATGATGTTCAGGTGGATCCGGAAGGTTTGACCAAGGAAAGAGCGAGCATCATGCAGGAGTTATTAATATGGAACCACGAAGGAATCTCGCTGTTGTTGCATTGCGGACGATGTGGGATGCGGAAGGAGGGCTCGACTCGGAGGAGGACACCGAAAAAGGAACGTGTATATTATGTAATTAAATGTTCCAAGAAAATGCGATCACATGATCGGTCACACGCCTGATTTAACGACGCGTTTTCACGACGCGTCTCGCGTATTTCCAGAGTTCCCTCAGGGCAAGAGTGAAGTGGAGACAGAACAGACGTAGGATGACTGAAGAATGTGTGATATGAATAAAGGAGTCAAGTACAAGTGATGCACAAATATATACAGATCCATCCTACAAACAAGAACCCCTAGCTATGTGCTACACGACGCCGGACGTAGGCTTGTACTTCCAAGAAAAGTACAACGACACACTACGATGGTAACCCTCCAAAAGAAAAAGACAAAAGACTATAATATACCGATTCCAGAACCCTGATACCCGGAGAGACGAGCAATA
>CEMG01181807.1:27879-48701 GCA_001179705.1 Baeospora myosura
CTGTTGGTTCCCTGCGCAGCGCACAGGTCTGTCCAGGAGAGATGTGAGAATACACATAGAATCAATTCGTCGTAGAGTGCAGTGTAATCCAAGGCCAATCTTGCTAGTGGCCTGGAATTGGAATCTGATTTCGACAAAGTATGCAGGCGCTTGGACGGGGGTAGTGGTGCAGGTGATAAACGATGTTTCGACATGACTATTTGAGTTCAAGTTGCAAGGGGCTCCTGGCTAGCGGTCACACCTCTCCATGGCTCCTTCACGAGGTCCTCAATCTCTGGCTCGTACATTGCACGTTAAATTAGCCAGCCATAAGGGACCCGTCAATGTCGCCCGATACGCCAAAGGCACAGCAAAATACATTTTGACTGGCGGTCAGGACCGGACTGTCCGTCTCTGGAACGCAAGCCTTGGTACAGAAATCAAGACTTTCACTTCTCATGGCTATGAAGTTCTG
This sequence comes from Baeospora myosura, assembly GCA_001179705.1. Lineage (NCBI taxonomy): Eukaryota > Fungi > Basidiomycota > Agaricomycetes > Agaricales > Baeospora > Baeospora myosura. The sequence continues at coordinate 28,334 of CEMG01181807.1, forward strand.
TCTATCTCAGTGTCAGTCATTCTGTCCGTCTTTTCGACCTTCGCATCCTAATTCCTCGCATCTCACAGATCCCATGATAATGCGAAGTTCGCCTCCTCAGGTGGGGACCGCTCAGTCTTCGTATGGGATGTGGCGACTGGTATGACCACCCGGAGGCTACCTGGGCATATGGGGAAAATACACGTTGTTGAGTTTAATGAGGACGCCAGTGTCGTTGCTAGCGGTGAGTGATCCCCCGTAGCGAGTCCTCGGCATGTCCTGACGTTGCCCGCAGGCTCTTACGACGCTACAGTCAGATTGTGGGACCTCAGGTATGTGACATGACGGGACTTCTACGCTGGTTGGATGTTAAGATACTTTGGCAGAGCTCAAAACCGACAAGCGATCCAGGTCTTTGATGAAGCTCGCGACGCCGTCCAGACGATCCACGTCGACTCTACAACTATCACGACAGGCTCGATAGACGGCTATGTGCGAACCTATGATCTGCGCAAAGGAGAGCTGCGCTCAGATTACATGGGTCGTACGTGCTCCTTCCTGGTTCACCCTTCGATTGCTGTCTAAGTTGCTTGCCCGTGACAGACCCCGTAACTTCCGTCGTTCCAACCCTCGATTCACAAACCCTTCTTGTCACCACCCTCGATTCCCATATCCGCCTCATGGACATGACATCCGGAAAGATGCTTAACGACTTCACTGGGCATATGAATGATTCTTACCGGTGCCGTGCTTGCTTTGGCCACGGAGAGGCGGCTGTAATATGCGGAGATGAAGGGGGGAAGGTGTGGGCATGGGACCTGTTGGATGTACGCCTCCTGTTCTACTGCGTGCTTGTGCCATTGACATCTTCCTCCGCAGGCCAAGCTTCTTCAACCTAACCCTCCGCCCAAAGTGCACGAGAAGGTCATTACCTGGACGGAGCATCATCCGACCGACGCAGGTGAAATGCTCACTGCCAGTGCGGATGGGACTGTTAAAGTCTGGAGACAGCCTGATTCCGGAGAGTGAAGAGAGTTTTCTTGTGGTTTTGAAAAAGATGCATATGGCACTCATCAAGAGTGAAGCATAGGCATACGCAGCATGATACGAATGCAACGAGGACCATGCCGTCCACATCCGGGCTGACCTGTGACTCTGACACGGGGAGACGCGAGGGAACTTGAGCGGAATTCATGGGCGATAGCGGTCTAATATACAGAGAATACATAGCGAAATATGCCCGAAGCACCGTAAACTAGTCTTGCACAATCTGTATCATCGTTTGGCCTGATTCAGGGACTCTATAAAGCACGAATATGATCAGGATGCACGAGAATTGGTAAGACGAGAGGGTGTTCGAACCTCTTCTTGTCGCGTCCTCGAGCAGTTGTGTGTCGACATGCTCTGATGGGAGCTGCACATATCGCACGACTGATCCACGGATGAAGCAGTTCTTCACTGCCATCTAAAATAAGATAGTTAGTTGTAGGGAGATCAAGGGAGAACCGCGGCGATGTACGCACCATATGTGGGTGCCGTGCTTCATCCAGGACCTTGATATTGTCCAAGCGGATGTTCAGGAACCTGGAAGAGCGACGGTTGAGACCTGCCGTCAAGAGGAGAATACGGACACGAACTGATCGACAGATTTGAGGACACCGGTGATCGAGAGGTCATTTTTGAGTTCGACGGTGACCTGCTGGTCTGTCAGGGTTTTGAAGACAGAAAAGATAAGCTGGTATACAGGTCAATGTAAACTGAGATTGGCAGATGTCGGAGCACCTACCATATGCCCAGTGGTCGTTCACGTCTTGATAATGATGGTGTAAGTCGCGTACAAGTCGTGCAGAACCAAAGCTTGGTCTGTCACAACGTCACTCCGAACCAGCATTTTCACAGGTTGGGGGATAGCAAAAACATGAACTATATACACCTGATAGCAGATCTGTACTCATGTGAAACTTGAGGTTGCAATACTTAGACAAGCCTGGGGTAACGATATGTGCAGTTCAAGTTGTGACAGAGACTCTTGTTAGTCCATACACATCGCAAAAAAACAGTGGCAGAAGTTTATGCTATATTATCGCAGAAGAGAAGCATAGGAAGCATTTTTCATACGCAAATGGACGACGGAAGACATGTAGTAACATAGTTGACCGAAAAACCCAACCAGCGCACACCAGTTGTCCGTCAATGGTGTGGCCAAAAGTGAGAGCACGATATGGGTTTATGCGTGAGCAGCATGCTTTTGCTTTCCTGACCTGAGTTTCCTCAGGTAGAACTGGGAGGTAGCAAATCATCAGCAGCAGATCACTATGTAAAGGATTCGGACTTACCTCCAGCTCCTTGCCCTCAAGGATGTAACCATCAGCACGACCGGACTGGCCAGGTCGGCTTGAGATGGAAGCGTACAAACGACCAGCAGCGAACTGAGACTCGAGGAGAGGATCGATCTTAGCATCTATTCACAGAGGAATGCGTTAAGAATCAAATGGCCTCGGTAGTATAACTGGACGTACCTTTCTTCTTCACTTCGAGGGCACGGGTAGCGTGGTTGGAGAGTTTTACGGGTTCGGCGTTGGGGTCAACAGCTGTCTGCTTGCCCTTCTTCGTTACAGGTTGGGCATACTGTGAAGGGATAGTGGTCAGATTGGGATATCAGAGGATTATGTCGTATACTCACATGCGACTCATACCATTGGCGGAAAGGTGTGGCATCGATCTGGATGATAGCACTTTTCACCAGTGTGTTGGTTCGGACAAGCTCGTTGTTGGACGCATTGTACACCTAGGAACGTAACGATATACCAGTCAGGACTGGAGGAATCAAAAAGGAATGCATTCGATACTCACAACACCGATAAGTCTGGTCTTCTTTGTGACGTGCTCTGAGCCCCAGGCGAAGTTGCCGGTGTCGAGACGGAGGGCACGGTACTTCAAGTTACCTCCACGGACACGCACAGTGTGGACACGCTTAACACCAAGCTTGGTGCTGGCGGGCTGACGACCGAGCTCGAACTTTCTCTTTTTGCGGTAGTGGGCACGTTGGGCCCCAGTTGCCGACCTTTTGTGGCGAGATGTTCGGGAGATACCTGAGAGACAGAGATAATCAGATGAGCAGAAAAGTGCGACGAAAAAGCATTACTGACCCATGTCGGAAAGTCTTGAGGATGGCGAGCGGGATGGCGGTCAAGTTTTGTGATGATACCACCAATAAGGTTCAAATCGATTTGAATCTCAGCGGGCGATTGCCGAGACGCCTTTGGGTCATGTGATGCAACGCGTCTATCGGCTACCCACCATGATCGACTTCAACACCACCGATTTCTCGTGTATACTGAACCTGAAGCAATCGAGGGGCTTGACACAAGATGCAAGATACATAAGTATCTAAGGCTCGGAGGCCAGCGTGCGCTCATCGTGCCGCAGCCTGCTCATGCGTGTGCCTACCTCGCGCTAAGAGCATGTTTGCAAGGTATTCTAAGTACAACAGTATCGGAGGAAGCACCCACAAGGGCCCATCCTCGCTTTGCCACTCTTCTCCGTTACATTCATTCCCATGGCGCTTTTCAAATATGCTCCTCGCCGGTTCCGTCGTCGTCGTCCTGTTGCGACTGCCGGTTCCACCAAATCAATGTGCACCGAATTACAAAGTCTCGGCAACAGTATACCAGATCCTACAGTCCGGAAGGTCTATCAATCTTTACTTGAATGACCTGGTTCTCGTATCTGACCGTGGTGGACACCATACGTTCTTCGTTGTTAGGCGTTTGACCGTGAAATGCAGTCTTTCTTCGATCTCTACTCAAGATATCTCAAAGAGAAGTCTCATGGTCACGACCTGTACGGAAACTTTGTCTTCATTTTTTATCTTCTCAAAATTAATTACGTTTGGCAGAGAGTGGGAGAAAATCGGACTGCCCACTGAGGACCAGATCGTCCCGTATAATCACCTCCCAACTAGCGTTGACTCGCAATTGCTAAAGAAGCTTGCAGTTCTCAAGGTGAACGGCGGTCTTGGAACTACAATGAGTTAGTCTTCTCCCTCCTCACTCTCGGGACCAGCTCCTCATTGGTGTATAGATCTTGCCGGAGCAAAAAGTGCTCTTGAAGTCAAGCCTGGCATGTCGTTTCTGGATCTCATCGTTCGGCAGATACAGCATCTCAATAGCACACATCGCGGTGCCAACGTTCCGTTGATTCTCATGACCTCATTTCACACTCAAGAGGACACTATGCGTGTCATCAGAAAGTACGCGAACCAACAAATCCGGATAACTTCCTTCTACCAGTCAAGATATCCGAAGGTTCTGCAAGATACCTTGCTTCCGTGGCCTAAGGACGCCGACGAAGACTCAGAGCAATGGTACCCACCCGGTCATGGTGATCTCTACACCTCTTTGTTTCATTCTGGTGTCCTCGACCAGCTTCTGGCAGAAGGAAAAGAATACCTCTTTGTCTCCAATTCGGACAATCTGGGAGCGGTGTATGTATTTACCCTCATCAAATGCCAGTGGCATCTCATGTCCAGCTATGTAGGGTCGACCAGAGAATTCTGCAGTATATGAGCGACAACGAGGCGGAGTTTCTGATGGAGGTCACCGACAAAACCAAGGCTGATATTAAGGTACATGTTGCGTGACGCTGTTATGTGTGCTGGCTACGACTGATCTATTTATAGGGTGGTACCCTTGTGCAATATGAGGGCTCCCTCCGCCTTCTAGAAATTGCCCAAGTCCCAGCTGAGCATGTGGATGAGTTCACGTCTGGTACAGCCTACATACACACCAATGGTATCATAAGTGCCCGCCTGACCTTCATTTAGTCCGAAAGTTCAGCACTCTCAACACTAACAATTTGTGGATCAACCTCAAAGGTGTGTCGTTATAGTAGACGTCCCATTGACTCGAGAGTCTCAATTTAGCAGCTGTCAAGCGCGTCATGGAGAACGGGGGAATGGAGTTGGACCTCATTACTGAACCAAAGGCCGTTTCTAACGGTCAGACCACGCTTCAGGTATATGCTGGCTTTTGGTTACTACCGAGACATTTCAAGTCAAATCTAATTTTTCACAGCTCAAGACTGCAGCCGGTGCTGCAATCAAGCACTTCAAGAATGCGCATGCAATCAATGTCTCTCGAGACCGCTTCTTACCGGTCAAGAATTGCTCAGATCTCCTCTTAATTAAGAGCGATGTCTACACAGTCGACAATGGCCGGCCTGTCGTCAATGAGAACAGGATTTTTGGGACGATGCCCGTCATCAAGCTGGGGGATCACTTCAAAAATGTCTCTGAGATTCCAATCCTGTTGTGAAACATTGAGTACTCAATGGGAACCTATGCAGATTCAGGAGTTCCATAAACGGTTCAAGAGAATTCCAAAAATCATCGAATTGGATCATCTGACAGTGACCGGCGATGTGTACTTTGGACAAGACGTTACTCTTCGCGGGACCGTCATCAGTAAATCTTCCTACCTACATAAAAGTGCCAGGTTCCAATACTTACGTATCTTTTGCAGTCGTCGCTAACGATGGTCAGAGGATCGATGTTCCAGATGGCTGTCTTCTTGAAAATAGTGAGTATTGCGTTGTATGGTCAATCCATGAACCAATTCTTGTGCGGTACAGCTGATATTTAACTTCCCCCCTCCCTCCCCTTCCACTGCAGGATTGTTGTCTGGCAACTTCAAAATGATTGTACGTCTGAGCCTCTCTAGATTCCATGAACGAACAAATCACATATCACGTTTCGTTGCTGGCAGGAATTATGACGAACCTTTGATAGTCTGGGCTGCTGAACTAGTACTGACACTTTCGATCCCCGCTCTTTATACCTTATGCTTTCTGTTTCTACCCGAACAAAAATGCCAATTCTAATCATGTTCGTAGAGTGATTTCTCCTGGATCCCTGTACGATCGACGTCTGGCATGCAACATTTGTGGTTTTTGTCTTCCCCCCATGCTGAACTTTGAAGACTCGACGTTACATGCATCCAGATCGCACGGAGTGCGCGGCACCCATATGGAGCACGTTTCACTGGCAATTCTCTATAGGGGCAACATTTCATCACGGTCAGGCTCGTTTCAGCCCTTCAAGCCGAACCTTCGTGTATTGAGCGTTCGGCAATCGCTGCAATACATATCGTAAACCAACCTTAAGACTGGGTATCCATGCAGCTTCAATATCTTCGAGGATTGCCTCCAGATGGTACTAGAGACAAGACGAAATACGACCCGTTGCACTACGATAAGTAAAAGAAACAAGAGACAATTCTTTATGACCATCAGTCCATTCAAACGCTTCTACACATCTATAAATGTCCGTGTATCGGTTTCCCAGCGATTGGCACGAAAGTGACCTCCCCTCTGGGAACACGCCACCTGTGTTTGATTATTTAAAGTTCCTGTAAGAGTGTACGTTAGATGCAGGATAGCTAGAATGGATCGCGGAGACATACGATCATGTTTAAATTTCCGGACAGCAATCCTACCGGATATGTCAGTATTTAGTAGTAGAACAAGGTCACATGCACGTACTGTTCTCGAGAATACATCCGTCGGGAATGTCGATACGCTGGCCTTCATTCGCAACCACTGCATTTGAGCATCCACATGTCAGGTGTGATATCTCGAGAGGGCTGCATCTTCACGCACCAATGACTGTTCCACGAAGAGTGACGTTCCGTCCGAAATAGACATCGCCGGTCACAGTCAAATGGTCCAGCTCAAGGATCTTGGGGATTTTCTTGAAACGTTTCTGGAATTGTTGGATCTTGACAGAACAGGTCAACAAGGGGCGTCCATGATGCACAGTTCCGTCACATTGCATACCTTCTTGAAATGATCGCCGAGCTTGATGACAGGTGTGGTCTCAAACATCCTCTGCTCGTTGATGACGAGTTGTCCATGCTCGAGGGAGTAGATGTCGCTCTTGATGAGCAGCAGATCCGAGCAGCTCTTGACGGGAAGGAATCGTTTACGGGGAACGTTGATGCCCTGAGCGTTCTTGAAGTGCTTGATTGCGGCACCAGCGGCGGTCTCGAGCTGCGTAAGAACATTACATGGTCAGGGGTGGCGGGGATAGGCGATAATGAAAAAATATGTACCTGAACGACAGCCTGTCCATCGTCAGTCATCTTGGGGTTGATGATGATCTCAAGTTCCATTCCCTCGGTCTCCATGATGCGCTTGAGAGCCTTGAGGTTGATCCACAGGTTGTTGGTGTTGAAGATCTTGAATTTACGGACTGGTAGACGATTAATCAGAGGATGGTCTTATCTAGCGTTAGGGAGTCGACTCACTTGACTTGAAATCCTCGACGTGCTCTGAAGGCACTTGGGCGACTTCAAGGAGTCGGATGGACCCCTCGTAATCGATCAAGGTTCCTCCCTGCACGGACCGCAAGTTAGACGATGCAAATCAGAGCAAAAAAAGGCGCACCTTGATGTCAGCCTTGGTCTTGTCAGTGACTTCCATCAAGAACTCTGCCTGCTTGTCAATCATGTGTTGGAGAATGCTCTCGTCCACCCTACGATTTGCGGTTTTAGCTAAGATGATAGTATCTGAAGCTCAGTGCAGCTTACACTGCTCCCAAATTGTCTGAGTTCGACACGAAAAGATATTCTTTCCCCTCAGAGATTAGCTGGTCGAGGACACCAGAGTGGAGGAGGGCGTTGTAGAGATCTCCGTGACCTGGGGGGTACCAGTTCTTCTTGTCATCGTCGGCTCTCTTGGGACAAGGGAGCAACGAGTCCTTGAGGATTCGCGGATACCTCGACTGGTTGAAGGTAGTGATTCGCAGTTGCTGGTTAGCGTACTTTTTGATGATACGAAGAGTATCCTCGTGCGTGTTGAATGACGTCATGAGGATCAGGGGGACATCGACGCGGTTGGCGGTGTTGAGATGCTCGATTTGACGGACAGTCAGGTCAAGGAAAGTCATGTCATCCTTAACTTCAAGAGCGCTCTTTGCACCGGTCATTCCTAATTAAGGGGAGGTGAGACACGACGAGAGTGAAGGAGGCAGCAACGAACCCATAGAGGTACCAAGACCACCATTGACTTTGAGCACCGCGAGCTTGTTCAAGTTTTTGTTGTCAGCGGGCTTGGGAAGGTCAGCGTACGGAATGATCTGCTCTTCGGCGGGCGATTTGATACGATCCCATTGGCTGTATGTAATTGTGAATAATCGATAGCAAACACACGGTTGCCACGTACAGATCTTGACTCTTTGCACGCTCAGCAAGATAACGGGTGAAGAGATAAAAGAACGACTGCATCTCCGTATCGAAGGCCTGCGAAAAACGTAAGTCTCAGATGGTGGTGATCATGACGCTGCAAGCACCTTCTTCGTCTGTGGGTCGTCGACCGTAGCTACGAGATGGCTGATCTCATTGCGCATGGCCTTTGCAGCGACGCCAGTAGTGGCAGTCTTGAAATCGATGTGGCTCGTTCCGCGAACGCGCGAGTTGAACGAGTCACTCCGAGGAGGAATGAGGTTTGCCATGCTTCTGCAGACGACGATGAGCTACAGATCACAGCACTGTTGTCGAAGAACAGACGTACCTCAGGCTATGAATATGGATTGGCTGAGTTGTGTTGGTTGAAATAAGTTGAGGAGCAGATTGAGTTCTTGCCAAAGGAGCTCTTGGCCTGTGATGACGCTGATGATGATCTGATTCAGACTCGTGCGGGTGGGGCTGAGACTCCAAGGGGTCCTCAGTTATAGGCTCGCAGATCCAAGACTTACGCTGGACCGCAGAGGCAGAAAGGAAGAACGGCGTGGTGGATGTAAGAGGAAGAAGAGTATTTAGAGGAACTTGAGCGTTGATGGAGAAGCTCGTTCCGACTCCTGACGACGCTCCCGGTTCACACAAACGTGCTTGCGGCATACGAGCTCATTGCCGTTGATGCTCTTTATACCCTGTTTTCGAGGCCCTTTCGTTCAATTAGGACATCTAAAGGAATCGAGGCACCAGCATCTCCCCTTATCAGCGTGTAAAATGTTGGCATCGCGTCGTTCCGATGTTACCCAACAATTCTGCCTGCTGTTGACGTGGCCGCTGAGTGTCAGTCTTTCTATTGATATCCGGCCCTTGGAATCTCTCCATTACATTCACGATATCAACTGGGGACCTGAACATACATTATCTCTGTCGTGTCGCATCGTACCGCCCATATTTACGTGGTCCTGGGCCTTCTGTTGCCTTGTGTCACTCAGGAGAAACGAGCACTGCCAGGCTACCAAGCTTGCTATCATGCTGAGAAGCCGTCCCTGTAACATTATTCAACGTACAGTCCCTGGAGAACGTGGGTGGTCCTATAGGCACCATCGGCGCAGACAACACTTCTCGGAAGGGAGCTGTCATTGTAGACTTCGAGAAAATTTACAAGTTGAGCTTGTAGGAGAGAACCGGGATGGCGCTCCACGATAACACAATGGTCGTAAGTAATAGTACAATGAACCTCTGGGTGATACAAGGAACCAGAATGCCTTCGAGATGCTGGTCAAAAATCATGAGGATGCGACGTATCATTGTCAGTCCAAGTATCCGTCACTAATTTGATGGCATGCGCATGCTGCATTTGTAGCAAAGGCGATGCCCGAGGGTTCGGTGGTGTCAACGCAAACACTATGAAATCCTGGTGGGAAGTAAGGAGGACAGTGAGCAAGACTATACTCTGGAGCCCTGCAGAACTCGTACCTTGACAATGAGACCCTTGATATCAAAACCCCCACAGGTAACATCATCCCTACACCGAACTTCTCCTTCCCAGTCCGCGGAAACATCCTCGGCAGCATGTCGCTCGCAAGTACTCGATGCATGTGGGGCAACAGGGCGGGTTGTCCCCTCGCCCAGTATGCTATTCCTCCAGGTATGTCGACCATTGACCTCCACCGAGATCTGCCGCGCTAGGAAGACCCGCAAGGAGGGCTGCGGAACAGTCGGAACAGTCGAAACCGACTTGATTTTCTGTGTCGGGGAACTTGAAAGGGAGTCGGAGGATGATGATGAGGGGTCAGGCATGGGTGGAACGAAATGACGAAGTACCGAGAGGGGAGCAACCAACTGAATGTGAAACGGTATGCTGTCGGACAGGCCAAACGTCTGGACTGAGGGTATAAGAAACTGAAAGAGTGGATTGAGCTTCACATGAATATGAAGACCGAAAGGTGACGCACATGACAATGAATATTGTCAAGACCATATGACGGTTTCGAACGCATATGGGCTACAATCTGTCGCCATTCCTCCGGGAGAGGCTTGATTGAAGAGAAGAAGGGGTGGATTTGTAGAACCGGACGACTCGGCCTGGTACGAGGACGATAGGTGAGACGTATAGAATACCTATTGGGATTGCAATAGTTAGTAAGCCGGTGGAACGAGATTTGCGTTTCGTCTTACGTTGTAGTCGGTTTCCAGAAGGAAATTCTCGAGTGGGCCCGAGTGATGATGAGACTCAATGTATAGGAGCATCGCGCATGCAGGGCCGGAATGCCAGTGAATAGCGTTTCATAAGAGGGTGGCAGTTTGCGCGTACGAACACCATCCTCATATGATGCGGGGAAACGTAGTGCAAATGGCAGTATACTTGGACCTATATTATGATGTTAGAGAACATGGTGGCAACACGGCGCTTGAGCGAACGTACACCTCAGAGTCGGGTCATCTTCGTGCATCTTCCAAAGTACTCGTTTCTCTGAAACAATAGTGGTACTGCTTGTACCTCCATCGGCAATAGACAGATTCAAGCGGCCTTCCAACTACGAGTCTATTCAGAAAAGAAGAAATATGTTCATATGAAGCAAGCTTACCTTGATTGCTACTGAACGCCAACGAGCATCTTCCACGACGCCTACTTCTCCAGTTATCACAGAATTCCGGCCATACGTAGGTAGGGAATTCGTCTCATCCTGGCCTTTCAAGATGATAGTAGCCTTGCGCCACTTCCTCACGACATTACCCTGTGCTGACGAGGAGCCTCCGCGCGCGTTGTACTCGATAGTCCGCTCGTCAGGAAGAGGAAGTGTCGAATAGGACGGCGTAGCGATGGGCGGGCTGTAATTCGGGAGACTTGAGGTCGACGTCGACATCATGGAGGTCGTGTGGGTCGCATCTGAGGAATGCGGACAAGAATGAAGCCAGTGGCTTCCTCCTTATCTTTAATTAGAACAGATGCTAACAGATGATGGACTTGAAGCCCGAAATATCGAGTGGGAAGCCGAAGAGCTTCGATTTCGGAGATAATGCCAGGAAAAGGAGAGATGTTCCCCATGCGTCAAGAATCTTAAATAGACATCGGGAGGTTAAGCGCCGAAGAGATCCAGGAGAAAAGACCCTAGAAACATGATAGGAAAGCAGGATTCAATGCAAGATAATACATAGTACTAACATCGTACATCACCACCATTGTCAGTCCGTCAACGTCCACCAAGAAATCAACGTGAAAAGTCCCAATGGCAACACGGCTACATCCCGCACATCACGCAAGAAACGACCAACGAATCCCATTTGTCTGTGTCTCCCAGTGGTCTGAGTCTGCCATGGGAAGGACTTGAGGAAATTTGATATGCTCGTTGACCCAAGGGCGAAACGGCGACGGCGGCCACCCATAACAAAAGACCTTCCAACCTTGGAGTGAGAGATGGACCTTTGCGCTGTCGCAGGGGAAGGGAGCTTGTAAAGGACTTCATCAGAGGCACCGGAAGGATCAGGGTGTTCATAAGTTTGATACGAACTGTCAGTTTCCATATCATATCTGGAGCGTAGTCCATGACGGGATTGAGCGGGAGCGGTCCGATTGTGGGCTCGACCACCTGGCGAGGGAATGGGAGCACCCGAACGACGCCCTGGAGTGAGATTTAGGTTGAAGAGGAGGACAATGATAAGAGAAAGTAGGATGAGTGGGACATATATAGACAGATATATCCCCAACTGATCCGGCATGAGGCAAGGTGCATCCGAGAAAGTGGGTTTTGAGTGCTCCGGGGGTATCAGAGAGAGGAGCTGAAAACCAGGCCGGCGAATTCCCATAGCCATCGAGAGAGACTTGACGGTTACTTCTCGTACCGGCGTGACTGACGTTTCCACAGTGTGAGCATATTCGCAATAGTCATGATCATCGCCACTGAGATGAAAAGAGAGATGAGGTAATGTCGTGCAGATCATTGAACAAAAATAACCTGAATATGAGCGACGGGCGAAATTTCTCGAGAAGGAAGGCACTTGAGTCCTTGCCGAGGGTGTTCTGGTAGCCAATTCCGACACCGCGGCGAATGGTACCACTCTCCCGAAGCGGGCCGCAGTTTGTACTGTCTGGTCTCGATAGAGGGATGTGGGTCATGAGAATCACAGGCTCTCTGATTTTTCCTACGGAAGCAGTGTTCAGGTATCGTAATATGTACGACAGAAGAACAACTTACCTTGGGCGAACGTATCTGCAAACTGTATCGGTCCACCGGGGACAGGCCTCCACTGCTCATATGTATGTCCCCTACCATGGCGCTGATAGTCCTCTTCTACCAAGCCAGGGGCATCCAGTAGGACTACCGTGTGGTTTGCAATAGAAACATGAGTGTTCAGAGGTCCGAAATGGGATATGTAGCGGTCGCGAGCTTGAGTGGAGAATCCGTAGGCGGAAGACATGCCCAGGCTGCGGAAGTACACGTCAAAACACGGTCAGAATCCTGGGTGAGGGAAGCGTACCCAGTATCATGGTTCCCAGGAATGAAGTACACAGGAATGCCTGCCTTAACTCGGAAGATGCTGGCAAATCTTTTGTAGTAGGTTTCATATCTGCGCTAGCACAAAGGTTGGTGCCTTTAGACTCCGACGTTGGGACAGACAATTGAGGTGCTTACTCGTCATCGGACATCGAGAACCTGCCCCCATCCATCATATCTCCCAAGAATACCACCACATCGGGCTCCTTCTTTCGTGCCGCATGCCAGCTTTTTCGTAGGTTCAAATCGGCGAAGACCCGAGAAAGATAGGTCAAGAAAGGAGGGCGGCCAGGGTATGACCGATGATCCAGTATTTGTGGATCAGCGACTATAAGAACATGCGCCGGTTTGGACACAGACTGGGTCCATGAGCTCTGAGGAACAGAGATACGTAAGAGTCAATCTCACCGACGATATGCCTGTGTCAGGCCACGGACATTGACTGACGCTATGGTCGAATATACCGAGCTCATACCAGAGTACAGCCAAAACCCAGAGAATCCTGAGAACGTTCACGGCCAGCCGTTTGCGTCCCATACTGGCTGGAGGTGTAACACGACAGTCAGAGTGACAGTGCAGGTGCGGTGAGCCAGTGTATATAGCTATAGTTCATGAGAGGAAGTTGAGAAAGTAAACCTCGAGACTTGCCAAGCTGTCAGAAGTCCGATGGCCGGTTCGGTCCCTGTATGGTTCTGGTGCGGCGGGTTGTACCCCGAATTTTGGCGACTCCGGATCTGACGTCGACAGTGGACACACAAGAATCGTCTCATGCCTGCTACATTATGCCGTTACTGTGCCATCTCAGGCCATCTCTGGAAGATCATGCAGCTACCCGGCCGCGGAGGAGATGCCTACCGGATCCAGTCGGCGGAATTTCCTGACAACACCACTGCGAAGTCCGTACACGCGGTGGGTCGGACGCGACTTCAGTGATACTATACATAGCCCATATCGAACGTGTGCCGACATTTTGGGACTTCAGCCATACACGCTATGTAGGATCTGAGAAAATTCATATAGGCCTCCTCCACGGACATAGGTTCACAGATAGCTCATTCTCGTTTGTATCTCTTGCTGAGAGCAGACTACTCAAATCCGCCACGAGAGATATATATTGCAGAGTCTGTTTCTGTTTCTACCGCTGTGGCCTGCCGTAACGCATCCCCAAAGCACCGCGAGTGTTGAAGCAATTCAATGCTCATGTTTGGAGTGTGCCCCGTGCGAGTCTGAGCCATGGTTCTCGAATCCATGGTTACCCTGTCGTGTCAGATTAGCGTGCAAGGACGGACCAAGTTTTGCCCAGGGAACCCACTATTAGCTTTGCACCATCCTGTCTGTTGAAACTAGTTAGAGCAGGACTGACGATGACACGACCAGCCCGACGTACCTCACGCGGTAGAAGATGAAGAACCACATGGTTGCCCCAAGCGCCTTTGCGAGGAAATTGTGCTTGAAGCCTGGTAGATGAGGGTGGAAACCTGAAGCTAGAGTGGATATAAGATACTGAGGAGATTGAAAGAGAAGCGATGGTTCGTACTATGTGGCCCGGCCATGATGGCGAAGAGTATGTTCGTCGTTGACGTCGACGACGAGCTCGGAGGAAGCCTGAGGGTGTTTATCACTGTTAGGTCTGGACGGTATCAGCGTGAGAATCACCCCTATGTAACTGAATTCGTCCATACGGACCCACAATGGCGCTCCTACTTAGCACTTGCAAGGCCGCTGGCTTGGATATCTTTGCAATTGGGAAAGGCTATGGACCTGTGTATGTCCTTACGATATAGACATCACGTTGTCGTCCTGCAGTCGATCTTCGCTTTCGAGTACTGTCGAGTACTGAGCTCAGGTCAGGGCACCAGTGGCTCGCCAGTACATTGGTATGAGGGTCAGTCATAAGTATGAAGGATATGCTTCCAAGAGAGAAATATTCGTTCTGTATATGGCTGCAGAGACCTCCCGGCATCCACTCAGGCACAAGCCCCTATCGCGATTCCACTTATGGCGAGTGCGCAAACAAGCCACGCGCGAGTCAGTGGCCGAAATTTCAAAAGAGACTTCCACCCTGCTTCCACCAAACTTTCACGCGACGGTGTGAGTTTCCGCTCGTATCTCCTCACATGGACCAAACCAAGAAAAGGAAACGCGACTCCGGACATCCAAGGATAACTTATCATGCTGCGACCAGAACCTTTGACCGCCTCTTCAAAGGTCATCTCGCATCTTCCACGCTCAAATTTCGTGTCGAACTGATTTCAGGCTGCTTACAGAGGATGACCTAGATGAGATGAAGGAAGTTGTTCGAAGGAAGCTTGATCTTGACCCGGGAACGGTCATTCGTCTCGCACAACTACGTGCGGGCAAACCTATTGACCTGGAAGATGGTGCGAACATTCCATGCAAGTTACTCGATCGGTGTTGACTCGACTTGTTCGTTGGGTTCTAGATGACGACTTCGATGCTTTCTATGCCGTTGCGCACGCAACTTCTGCAGCGGAAGTTCAAGTCACTGTTGGGCGGGGCGAAACGGTCAGCTCATCTTTTTAATTTCTGCACCCCAAAAGCTTATTTGACAATCTTGAACAGCACGTGCAGGCGACGAATGTCATGCCGCAAGACGCGGCCATTTCCAACGAGGAGAAACAGGGAGCTGAAGGTGCCACCAAATCTCGAAAACGCAAGGTCGCGCCCATTCAGACACCGAATGACAACGAAAAAGGTGTCACAACTGAGGTGCCTAAGCCAAAGAAAAGAAAGGGTAACCACGGAACGGCCGCACAATCCTCCGCAGCCACGCATAATACAGTTCATGATGCCACTGGTGAAGAAACTCTTGACATTCAGACGGAGGCTACACCCCCAGAAGCTCAGCATCCTGCGACCAAGAAGCGAAAGACTCGACTTTCCACTTCCAACGATGCTTCTTTCGCTGAAGGCTCGACATCTTCCAACCCTTCCAAAGATGCATCCAAGGGGTCTGGTCAAGGTTCTTCCACCGTACAGAAGGCGGTGGCAGCAGAGGAGAGCACCTCATCCAAGTCAAAGAAAGCGAAGACGCCACACGCGAATGAATCTGCCACCGCTCAGGAGGCAGAGGAACATGAACCAGTTCTCCCGGAGGAACAGAAGAAGCCCAAGAGGAAGGCCAGAAAGAGTAACGCCGCAGTGGCCTCCACGTCTCTTGTAGAGCCCTCTGAAGCTAATGCTGATGTAAATGATTATCCACTATCATCAGTTGTCTCCTCTCTGACACCAAGTTTTCAGGCGGGTGCTTCGTCATCTTCGAAACCTCCTGGCCCTTCGGAAACTCTGGCGGAGCCGTCAACGAAACCCAAGAGACGGAAATCTCGTGCGACGACCGGCAAGTCCGATGACACTTCAGTCCCACCTACAGCGTCTGCACACGCTACAAAGAACCCTGCGGCAACTGGACTGGAGTCTATCAGCAACGGTAAAGGAGTTCGTAATACGATTAAATGGACCACTGGTTCTAACAAGTTTTCTTGCAGGGAAATCTACCGTTAAGCCTGTAGAGTCGACAGAATCTTCCAGCGCGAAAATAGGCAAGAAGGGCAAGAACAAGAAGAAGAAAGATGACGCTGTTGAGGTAGGCGAGGCTGATGGTAAAACATCATATCTCTCTACCAAGATCCCAATGTAATGATTTCCTAGATTCATCTCACGACAGTATAATGCCTGCTCCATTCATACTAGCCGACGTCAAAGCCACGATGAGAAAGCTAATCGAGATTCAGGTCGCTCGATCTGTTGCGCAGTCCGCACATCCTTCCAATGACAGTGCCTCTAACACTTCTCGCCCCTCGCTATCTCCTGTTGTAGAACCCGCAGTCCTATCTCGAACGCGACCCACCACCGCTTCCGCAGCCACCACCAAGCCTAGGCCA
This sequence comes from Baeospora myosura, assembly GCA_001179705.1. Taxonomy (NCBI): domain Eukaryota; kingdom Fungi; phylum Basidiomycota; class Agaricomycetes; order Agaricales; genus Baeospora; species Baeospora myosura. The sequence continues at coordinate 44,942 of CEMG01181807.1, forward strand.
AGCTTGCCAATCACAGGTCAGCAGGCAGGCGCGACTGCTAAAAAAGTGAATACAAGCTCCTTACCCTCATCCCTCCCCCCGTCTACTGCCCAGACAATTCCCAAGGTATTGTCTAACCTATTGGATGGTATTCCAGGTGGTCGCAATGGGAAGCTGATCCCCTCCAAGATCTCCAATGCCCGCAAGGAAGAGGAAGAAGAAAGCAGTAGCACATCCGACAGCGACGATGACGACGCTGCAATCCATACCCGACCCACGATACCAGGCAAGCTGCCACAACGTCCAGCTCCCATTCTCCCATATGCCGATGTCGATCTTGCTTCCCTTGTCCGTGGACCAAAACGCCCACGCCTTACTCTTGACCAGGTTTTGTCTGCAAATATTGTTGATAGAGAAGAAGAAAACGACGAACCTGTTGCCCTGGAGGAAGAGGATTTCATTAACAGCCCACGTAGACGTCGGTTCATATCCCTCGCTGAGTCGTCGGAGAGCGACAACGACAGTGATGCATTTGGAACGCCTCATGATGACAGACATTCACCGGAGCCCATAGCTTCGACCGTACCGATCTCGGTGATCTCAACAACTCCCTCTTCTCCTAAGGCGGGTGTCCTTCCCATACCCGCCAACAGCGCCAGGACGGGGGCTACGGACACCAAACTGGTGGTCAAAGCTCCCACCCCCGTATCGCCCGCTCAACGCGACGAAAGCGCCGGACCAGTAATGGTTCCCGCCACCGCAGCCTTACCACCAAAGCAACGCCGAGCCAGTTCAACAAAGACACCGACCCTGACTCAGAATGGCGTTCCTTTGCATTTACCTCGCACCCTCTCACAAAAGCAGTCGCTCAAGCAGATATCCCATGATATACCTCCGCACACACAGAAGGACCAACCTTCTGCGACCATCGATTCTCTCGCATCTCAAGTCACTGGGGAGCACATCGACGATCCCATAGCGAGTGCGGACGAATCTCAGAGACATATGAGTCCGATTGAGACCGAACCTCCGTCTACTCCAAGATCTGGGTTGGTGCAAAGGATGAAGGACCGTATGGGCAGGCTCCCGTCGAGAAGCCCTGGCCTAGGAGCTATGGCGCCACCGTCTCGCAGACCTTCACAGAATGACACTATGCCATCCCAAGGAATATGCATTCAACCCTTGTCGCCATCAGCGCTACCGCCTGGTGAACGTGATAGGGATGCATCACGGTCTCCAAGTCCTACGTTGGGTCGTACAAAGCTTCCCAAAACTCCCGGTATGCTTACGTCTATGATCAGTGGCATTCCCCGAAGGACTGCGTCCCTTGAAAATGCAACGCCGTTGGCTACGTGGACAATATTGGCCGATGGTGGATCCCTTCCAGAAGCTTTTCAAGACACTGACTCATCTATCATGGTGGATGAGCTGCGGTCAAGTCCTCAAGCTCAAGAGTCACAGAAAGGCTTATTGACTTCACCGAAAACAAACAGCTCTCATGCGCATTCGAACCGAGGTTCATCGCCTTCGCATGAACCGCTCTTTATCCATACATCGAGCCAGGCTGCGTTCCCTTATTCCCAATGGCAGAGTATTCCGCCCGACCTCGAATATCCTTCTTCTCCGAAAGGAAACGGAGCATCACCCAACGATTCTGACGACGAAGATGAGGTAGCTGCCGCAGTGAAGACATCTAGAATCACGAGGCCGATTGGAACCTATCGGAAGTTGACAGACATTGCCAGTCAGCCTACCCTGTTCTCAACCCCTCCCCCAGTCTTGAAACCTGCCAGTTTTGCGCGACCGGGAGACACGAGGGACATGTACGGGTCTTCGGCACGCGATGACGAAGACGACGAGTCCGATTCTGACACAGACTCAGACGAGGAAGCGGTTTCCCACATCCCCAAGTCGAGAAGGGCTGGAGCCATCCGTTGACCGTGTACTAACGGTTAACCGTATATAATCTGAACCTCAGCGCTCAGCTTTGAGGCGCTAATTCCTTCTGAGGAAGAAGTCCACGCCAAACACAGGGCTACACATTACGTATAGCCATAATAACCTCGGAACCCCTATTGTAAAGCTGATAACATCCGGAGGCTATCTTCTACGTCCAAATCACTATTCCAACACCACTCCCAGTTCTTCGTTATTTCTTGACTAAGATCTTGTAGATTTTTGGCTAGGGTTTCTTGTGTATCCAAGTCCAGCCCGTCGTGGTGTAATGAAAAATATTGGCCGGCGAGCCGTGATCGCTGAGCTATGTCGTTGGTGAAAGGTCGTCGAGTATTATCGTACACCTGTAACGCCCTCTCAACGGTCTTCGAGTTAACAGAAGGGTGCCCCAATATTGTGGCAAGCACATATGCATCCTAGAAGTCCGAAGGCATGCATGAGACAAGGTGCAGTTCAATAGATTTGGGAGACCTCACTTCGATGGCCTGACCTGCACCTGCACCCTGGAAGGGAGTCATCGCATGAGCCTTTTCAGGCAAGGGTAAGGATATCTCCTGGACAATGAAAGCAATGAAAGGATATCTTGACTTACTGCGTCACCGAGGAGTACCACTCGCCCGGAAATAAATGACGAGAGCGGTTTGACGGTGTGAATGGCCCATTTCAACGAGCTGTCGACACACTAGAGAGTCTCGTGAATAACAAAGGGTCATGATTGTCATACGACGAAATGGCCTCACTTCAATCAAGATCCTGACTTCTGGCTCCCACTCCTCGAACAAGGCTTTGAATTCTGAGCTATCTGCCGTCGATACCCATGGGCCGTCGAAAACTGTATTTTCGAGATTGTGCTGCGGATGGAAGGCAGCAAAGTTCAGCATTTTGCCTTCCATAATCGGATAAACGATGAGATGCTGTCGATGTCGGCAGTAAGGGAGCGTGCTTGAAGGGTACTTGAGGACAAGCTTACTGCATTTTTGCCGAGGTACTGCAAAGTCGACCCATCATGTTAGCAAATGGTCTCTCGGTGACGGAATTTCAATACCGACCTGCATCTGTTGCTGCAGGACTCGATGGTTCGAGTCTTTTTCCACAAGCTTCCCTGCAGGGATCACGGCGCGATAGGTAGTTGTGCCACTCCATAAAGGGTCGATTGAGGCCTCGAATGAATCCGCGGCTACGACGTTACCAGCCCGCCGAGCGCTCCCGGCTTTCTCAAGAAGGAGACTGCGTCGCACCGAAGACTTTAGGCCGTCGGCGCCCACCAGAATGTCACATCTTGATGTTGACCCGTCTGTGAATAATAGTTCAAGTGAACCATCATCGGATTCCGCATATTTCTCCAGCCTCTTGGATAAGTGCGTATGACAAGACGGCGGCAGACTGTCCAGCAGAACACCTTGAAACTGTGGGCGATGAAAAGGAGCCATCCCTGATGTGGGTTAGCCAACATTGGACACAGAGGCTATGATACAAGCAACCTTTTGACATTAAGGTGAAGATATCCATGCCTTCTGACTGGTCAGCTTTCCTGTAATTGAATGTCGGGACTACTGGACTCAGCACATAAGCGTATTGGTAGATATCGAGACTAACCTAATCGATCCTTAGGTCGTGCCATGGTTATTGCAAGCAACTTGTCCTCGAGTCCCAGCTTCCTCAATATGTTCCATACCCTCGGCCAGAGACCTAAGTGTATGCCAAAAATAAGGATCCAAGCCAGAAAGAACACCAGGGAAGGAAGTAGGTGACATACCAAGTCCGGCACCAACTTCGCCGAAAGACGTCGCTGCCTCGTACACGTTAAGTTCGATATCTTCGTACT
>CEMG01181819.1:0-10123 GCA_001179705.1 Baeospora myosura
GATCCCGATCAGCGCTCAAGTCAGCAACGTATTGGGCGGGCCTAGCCTGCCCATTCATCCAGTCAAACTGGTCTTTGTCTTCTGTGTTTCGTTGGGGAATGGTAAGAGTTCTCTCGCATAGCGTTTGACCATCCCGAAACCCTCTAAATTCGAGTCTCTACTTTGACAGTTCATGATGTATCAGGACTCTCATCCGTTGCCCACTCTTGCATACTCGCGATCAACTTGAGTATAAGATTTTGCTCAAATGCAATAAGTAGATGTATTGCATCCCTGGTGAATTTAGAAATATTAACCAAGAAGAACGCTCGAAGCTCAATGCCAACTGCCTTCATTTCCTTACTACTGCTGCTTTTCACTAAATCTGAGAAAGGATAGCCTTTGCGTTAATGGAGCGAGGTTTTATGGTGCATTTGAAGGGCTTGGGGTGACTGCCAATAGGAAAGGATCGCTGAGAGCGGTAACGGGGTAGACGGAAAGGCGGAAGCTCACTGTATCAAGCCAACACTAAACTCACTTGCTGGAATGATCACGTTTCCGCTTTCATCGACTGCTTTTGAGATGTCAAAGAAGGCTAGCATCGATACTATGGCGATCCAGAGGCTGGCATCTGCGAGATGCCGACCGGGGCATATCCTAAAGATTTAAGTCAGTCCTAAATCAATACTGCCCTTGTAATGGCCAGTACCTGCGCCCAAAGCCAAAGGCCGCTGTCAGATAAGGCTCTCCACCCCCGTGAGGTTTGGAAAGAAATCGATCGGGGTTGAACGCACGGGGATTGCTATAGGTAGATTCGTCCAAAGAAATTCCCCTATATCCCAAGTTTCAGCCACAGGTGAAATTCGGGGCCGCTAGTATTGTAGACAAAGACTCGGAGAAGACAGACCTAGTGTTGGGAAAAATGATAGAGTCTTTCGGGATGAACATCCCCTTGTATACGTCGTCTTCCATCGAGCAATGAGGGACAGCTGACAGTCGGCATCGTGTCAAGTAGCTAACTCGTGCATCTATTGAAGACGACGCACCGAGAGGTAGGATTGGGTACCACCTAGAAGTCTACTCTGAGCATCGTACCTGTCAGATAGGTCTCGGAACAGCCCTGCTTACCTTAAGACTTCTTGCAAAATACATTCCGTGTACGGAAGAGATTCACGATCACTGAATTCCGGAAGTCTAACAAATTCGGACCCCACGACAGCGTCTATCTCATTCTGAGCTTTTTGTTGGCATTCAGGGTGAAGGACCATAGTGAGAAGAAAGACAGAAAGTGTGGACCAAGTCTGTTCACAACATGTCGGTAAGTAGACCGCAGTGCTTCGCTGATGTTGAGGCCTACGGTATCAGCACCTGCGCCATAGATAACGGTCGCAGCGCCTTTGATGTCCTCGAGAAGATCGGGATCTTTGAGACCATCTGCCTCCATCTTCTCGAGCTCTGAAGCTAGGACGCTCGGTTCGATGTTTCCTGCTGCCTAGTACATCAAAGACTTCCTGTTAGTCCTGACCACGACAATACCGGCATCCTGACCTTTTGTAAACAATATTGTTCATAGGGGTATTCATAGAGTCTCCGAATAGCCCCCCGGCAATCTTGAGCCCATCGAGCGTAGTACGTACCGGGAAACCATGCAGGAAAATGTCGCACTTTCAAGGATCGTGAGAATATGTGGCCTCGGAGCAGACGAGAACTCACGGAACGGAAAGAAATCAACGGGTGTACTTCCAGGCGGGCCACCATTATTCACGGCACGAGTTAGTTGATCTGTCATTTGCAGGTAAATGTCATCCTCGGATGTAATCTGATGACCAAAGGCAATTTTGATGACTATGGCTGTAGCGAACCTGTAGACAACATGGGTATGTATGAAATGTAACGCCGGTAAGTTGCCAAAGTTTGTCCACGCACCGCCGAAAGCATTCGTCAAATTGATCCGGACTTTTCAGCAGATTTCGCAACAGAGAGCGACTTTCCTGAAGTTGGATAGGGAGATAAGTGAGGGATTCCTGCCTGTCAAAGTATTTCTGTGCGAGTTTACGGTGCACAAAAAACTGCCGCCCGTAAGGAAGTAAGGTCAATGCTGGAAGCCACCCCATCCTATAAGAAATATAAGACACCTCCAATCGACGACTTGATGAGATTGACTAACATCTTTAAGACGACGAAGTCCGGCCTGGAACTGTAGTTTGAACTCCTCTTATCTAGTAGATCGTTCACGGCTTCCGCACTATCTAGGACAATCATCGAACGACCAAGGCATCGGAGATGGATAACGTCGCCTAAAAAGGCCCGAGTCAGAGGTGAACAATGAAGGCGAGGGCAAAAAAAAGCGAGGCGCACCGTATACTTTCGCCCATTCATGGAATGTTTCTTCCTGGCCTCGAGCGGGAATGGCACGAAAATGCCCAATAAGTGGATCTGCCGGAGGGCCAGGGGGGAGTGGATACTTCCTTGGGTGGCGCGATCCCAACCATAAGACGGTGGCAAGAGCGCACAGAAGCCCAAGGGCAGTAGTAGTGAATGGAACACTCATGATGTGATGGAAATCAAAGGTGGCCTTGCACCTCTTTAATAGACACAAAATAAGGTTGAAGCCCAAGTGCGCACATAATATAGGAGCGGTTGTTCCTCCATGGGACCGCTCCGGTAATCTCACCTCACCTCACTTCACCTCACCAAGATCTTGAAAAACGAAATTCCGGTTAGGTCGAATTCTCCACCAAGGCAAAAATGACATGAGTGATACCCGTTCTCTGCCCATTTTCACCGAATCCATCTGCATTCTTGTGGCGTCTGCATTGCCTAGTTTATTCAGTCGAATTGTTGGAGTCAAGTAATCCCGAGTGATATGAGCTGTAGGTGAGCTTACTAGGATAATAGACCAGGGTTGCGACCGTGTAGATCATACGCCACTGAATTATCATCAGCCGAGCAGACCTTGTAGGCCAGATGCGATGCAAAACAGTAATAACCAAGGACACGCAGCCCGTTATAGGCGCTGCAGTGGCGGCTGGTGTGCGACCCGTTTCGCAGTTATAGGTTAGAGATAACAAGAGTTAGTATCCTCTAACCCACAAATGTAAAAGCCAGGGCTCGCGGACAAAACAGAGATCCTGATGATACAAGGTTCCATGAGTGGCTCTCATTGATAAGATTTACATAGCAAAACAACAGCATTCCTACAGATGGTCCAAGATAGTATACTATCCCTTCATGTCACCGGACTATCCCGACAGTACATTGATCCAGCTATCGCGTCTGAGGGAGATAGTCAGCTCATTGAAGCAAAGAGTGTGTAACATTAACGTACTCTTTCTGTCTCGTTCGATCTTCCTTGACCTGTTGGAGAACCAATTTGACCGTCTTTACTTCGAACCCACGGAAGTCCAATTTCACCAAGTTGCCACTCGCGTCATCGGGCATGATGTTGAGTGCAATGCTGTCATCTTCGTCTTCCAGAAGGTTGGTAACAAATGCATCAGTGACGCGTAAGTGTCCCCCGATCCGGAGCCGAGCTTGGGCATGCCCGCCAAATGCCTCGTATAATCTCAAGATAACAGTCGTAGATCCGGATGCATCAACGTCGAAGCTGTCGTTCTCCCCGCGCTTGACGGTCTCGAGGAAGACGTTGGGAGCCCCGGAGACGATGAAAGGAGACGATGTGATCATCTCGTGAGATTCTGCGTTGGCATTCAGGGTCCTAACTGTGGACGGCGACAAGACGAGGGCCATGTCAGAACATACTCCCCGCATAGAATGACAAGAACATACCGTGTAGCGGAGAGTTGAAGAGGTAAGCAGCCATTGGCACGTCGGACTCCAGGAAAGAACCTTGATGAGGTAAGACAGCCCAAGAGAACTTGTGCTCGCCTGTCGTTTGTTTTCGTCAGGATCTATGCTGAGCCGGTATAACTGTGAATGCATACCTTGATCTTGGTCCGCATCCGGGGCAGTAGCAGCTCTGAGCAAAGAGATGCGCAGGACATTGCCCTGACAGGCGAAGCCATATTTCGATTCGGATAGAATGGCCACACCATAACCGTATTCGCTTAGATCAGCATACTACGAAGAACACATCTTCAACATCTTCAGATACAAAAGGTTTATGGCATGACTCACTTTGTGCCCACAAACTTCGAACTATAGATGCATCATCACATCGTTAGGAACAAATCTGAGGTCACGTGTGCTGAAATATCCGTACCTTCGCGATATCCCAGGTTGTGTTCTTGTGAGTTGGGCGCTGGAGGTGTCCGAATTGTGTCTCGTACGTTGCGTTATCGTTGTGAATATTGAGTGGTAGTTCGACTGGAAGCAGGCCCTGAGTCAGCAGTTGAATCAGTCGTAGGTTAACAAACAGTGACTTGCATTTCAGGAACTCGTGGCGCTGGTGCCAGTCGACAACAGCATCGAATCTGAACAGAGACCTTGAATTGGGCTTGATAGTAGCTGCGGTGCGATGATCAGATATGGAATGTCTTCAGAGGCAAAAGGATGCCTACCAGATATCGCATCAAGAGAAATCTAGGAACAGCGATCAGAAAAGTGCTGGAGGAAGATGAGGGGGAAACGTACGATGACGCTGATGGTACTCTTATCGTATTCCACTTCAGCCTTCACTGATGCTCGGAGAGGGCCATTTGCCACAACAGATACGTTAGTGAATTGCAAAGGACGAGCAGTTTCCAAGTGATGGATCTCGACGTCTGGAAGGATACGTCAGCCCAAGTATAGGAGCATATCTTTGGAAGTATCTACCCCAAGCGTCCCAGTAGTTAGGACGATCCTGGAAGATGACGAGTCCGCCTGTGGACCCCTCAGAGATAAGCTCGCGCCTGGTATCCATCATTAGTTTCAAGACACTACGAGCGGGTAAGCGCAAACTGACCCAAGGTGGACGTCGAGCAGACTGGTGATCCGTCCACCGGAGATGGTCAATTGGATGCTCGAGTTACGCAGAACAAAGTGGTCGGATCCGTTCGTGTACACTGCGCAATCATCAGTACTAAGCATGATGCGTAGCGTGTTTCAGAACTCACCGGAAACAGGCTTAGGCACCCCGCTCAGTGACTTCGCATTCAAGTCATGGTCCAATATGCCCGCACTTCCGCCCCCAGCGCAGTCCATGATGGCATACCCAGTCCCGTTCTTAGATGCTTGAACGATCTGAGACTTGAGGCCAGAGATAGCATTCCCGAGTGGGATCTCGACAATATCCTGGCGGGGGAAGAACGTCGTGTTGAAGGCGACGATATGATCCAAGCTGGGAACGGACTTCAGCTTGCTCTCCGAGGTGAGCGGTTGGGAGTTCGGGAACAAGACTTTGAAAGCGTCTTCCAATAGGGCCTTGCCGTCCTTGCGGACTTCAGCGTAGAGTTTCTCGGCGTCGTCGTATACCATTCCACTGAGAGAACGAGTCAGCTCGATCAACATAGGATCATGGGATGGGGAACGACTGACATAGCGGAACCAGGAAGAACTTTTGAGTCACAGTGCCTGTCGTAAGTCAAAGAGAACAACCGGCCAGTCTCAAGCACGTACCGTCGTGGACTACATGCAGAAGTGCGTTCAATATCAGCGCCGACTTGCACAAGAAAGCACATACATTGATTCAGAAGCACCTTCTCCCAAGATTCGTCGATCTTCTGTTTGGGATAGACATATTCGTCGCTCTTGTAGAGAGAAGCTAAGGTCGCGACATGCTGCGGATATGAGCAGGAGATGTTAGGTCGACGTCTGAAGAGAGATAAAGCGTTCACGCACCTCGATGTCTCGGAGAAGGATCTCTGAGTGACGATTGCCTTTCTTAATGGATCCTACAATTGACCCGGTGTCATTCGACATCCTTTACTGGGATTAGGCAGTAAAGTCTCACCATGAGACGTGTATGTTCCGCGATGGAACTGTTGGCCTCGTTAGCATACCATGAATACATGTAAGGCACACAAGATCGTACTTCAAGGTACAACTCCCCATTCCTACAACATCACCCCACAAGTCAGCGAGAGCACACGAAATCGAAAGACTGGACCCACCAATTCGGTAGCTTCGCTCCCTGCCCAGACGTCTCGGCCAAATGTTCGAAAAACTCGTCCACGGAATGCCCCATGTTGACGGGAGGCAACTCTCTGTGCTCGTTGCTCACTGCACGGATACGTCGAAGCTAGACCGATAGTCAGCTTCAAGCAAACCGCCAATAGGTGATGAAGGACCCTACATTTTCCAACATCTTCGCCAGTGGTCCTCCTCCGCCATCACCGTTCCCRAAGACCAAYAGAGAGCTATCCGAGGATTCGAGGTTCTGCATCACAGGAATGTTTAAATCGCTGAGTTCAACGGCTCTGAGCAGAGACACACGCACCTTGTGATTGACCAGCCCTTTGTTCACGTCACCGACTGTTGCTTGGGCAGTATAAGTGTCCACTAAAACTCGAGCATTAGGACACRKGGGAGCTCCGRAYGGATGGGGGTCACAAACCAGGAGTCATGTGGCARAGCACYTGCGTTCCGTCGATRCCCACCCAGTTGAAWGTGGAGTGCGGGAAAACATTGCTAGAGCAACATGATTAGGGATATGAGATGCTGGACGTAAAACAACACATACATGTTGTTCCAGGACAACTTCTGCGTGAAGAAGTACTTCATTCCTACATTTCACATGTCAGCCTTAATTGTCCCGCAATGCAAACAATTCTTGACTCACCGGCCCCTCTAATCAATTGCGGATACGCACCCGTCAACCCAAACGAATCCGGCAACCACGCCGTCTCACACCTCTTCCCAAACTTCTCCTCAAAATACCTCTGCCCAAACAGGAACTGCCTGACCAGCGCCTCCCCACTCGGCATGTTCGAGTCGTTCTCCACCCACGACCCGCCAACGGGGTGGAACTTGCCCTCCAGTACCTTCGCCTTAACGCGCTCAAAGAGAGGCGGGTAGAGCTCCTCGAGCCACTTGTACTGCTGCGCCTGGGAGCACGCGAAGCGATGCTCAGGATAGCGCTCCATCAAGTCGACCTGCGTCGCCCAGGACCGCGCGACCTTCTGTTGCGTAACCCGGTACGGCCACAGCCACGCCGTGTCTATGTGGCAGCTGTGTCAAGACGTGAGCGACGTGTTTAGTCAAGGGATTGCGGTATTGAGACGTACTGCCCGATACCCCAGATTTGCGAGTCTTTGGCTCCTTCGTCGTAGATGGCAGCGCCCTTCTCCTCCCATCCCTTTCCAAAGACTTCTTCAGCAAGCTTGCGGGCTTGACGGATACCCGATGCGTCACCGCGGTCGAAAACGTTCATGATCTCGTTCGCGACGGTCAGTGCTTTGTTCTGCAGCCTATCAATTCCGAGGCGGATGAATGAGCATACAAGCCTTCACCAACAAAGGCAGGCACATACGGAGTGTTTCCCGGAAGGGTATCAACAATTTCGCGCAAAGTCGTGAAATCCGCTAGGAGCTGCCATGCTTCCTGGTTGGGGACGACGAGGTCCGCAGACGCGAGCGAGGAGTACCTGTTCATCTGCGAGTTGCACATCCGTTAGTTACCAGTACGTATGTAGGTGGTGGAGTGGCTTCGTACATCAGGGGGAGCGATGGTGTCGCCGTTCCAGGGGACACCGAACATGCCGTTGCAGCTGGACTCGATGATGAGCTCGTGAGTGCCCTGCTTGCGTGCAGCCTCTGGGATAATGTATTCGACGCGGCGGTCTCCACCGTACCCGCCAGTGATACCTGAGGTGCATCCGAGTCAGCAAAGCCGAAGAGAAGTTAGGGGGAGCTCACCTTGTAAAGGAGTTCCGTCGGTAGTGAATATCATGGCTTCACATCCGGGGTCGAATTCGACTATGGACAACGTCAGAGCAAGACATGTGAGGAAGCTAGGGATGACTAACATTGAACGCGTTCGTATTGCTGCCAGTAGCCGGGTAGCGTCAGGGAGACTTTCCACCAGTGATTGGTCTAAACGTTCGTCTTAGCAACAGCCCACAAGTATTCAGCACAGACATACCCCTGTATAGCTCGAGTAAGTAGAGATACCTCGTACGTAGAAAACGATACTCACATGAAGGTCCAAACGAGTCACCCTTCTTCGCTGGCTTGAACTTCTGCTTCATGGCCTCCTCAAACGTCGGTTTCTCGAGTCCTGGCGCACTCCAACTGCTCAAATTTCAAGCCTTTAGAGTCTATAGTGGTATGATGGACGGTCTACGCACACTTGAAGCTTCACATGGTCGGAATTGTCGACGCGGTGAGTGAACAGAACCGATGAGAGATTGACATCCGAGAAATGCCCCCCGTTGAACGTTCCGAGCCTATCTTTTGTAAGATTCTTGATCCACTTCGCGCCAGCGCTATGGTTGAGTTCTGGGTACGAGCTGTTGGCGTTATGGTGGCAGCTCATCGTTAGCAACGATGAGAAACAAGTGGAGTTTAAGCGAGTCGGCGACTGATGCGCACGGACCACATGATTCACAGCGTGGGACAAATTGTCTATATATATGCCTGCTCATTTCTGCCTTCGCTCAAGCTTCAAGCTTCATTGCTTCCGAAGCCGCGACGAACTGCCTTGTGTGAACAGGTCGAACCCTCGAGGTACCAAGGGTTTATTTTGTCGGGGCACAGGTTTCAGGCGATCTCCAATGTTGAGTGCTTTTGTGGGAGAAATCTGGATAAATACTCGCTTTCAGAACAACTCTAAGACAAATGATGCGACATTTCCGCAATACATCGACTCTACAGCTCATGGTCGTCCACGTCATCCATTTCTCGTCCATTTCTCGTCGATATTCATTGGCTAAAGCTGTTGGTAGGTGCTCTCTAATACTCATATGTGATGACATCCTGGAGCTGACGCAATTTTGAAACGGTTAGTGGTCCAATTGCAGAATCTCGACATCTGCCCCAAACCCGCTGGGTAAACGGGGCGTTCAGCCGTAAGGGTGACGGGCTCGACGGGTATGGGGGTAGGTACATTCCACCCCTCGGGCTACTCGTCGATCACCATATTGATGATGAACGCAGTACGTACCTGACTCAATTCAGTTTTACTAATTGTCGACCCTTCAGAGCTTCAGAGACCAGGATAAAGCTCTTATTTAACCCCCTCGATGCGCCATTGTTGGCATCCCCCGCAACAATGTCTGTTTTTGCTACTACTACCACTGTTGCTAGTATCTGTGTCGTCTCATATCTGTGGTTCATGAGGCGTGGCTCGACGAGACTCCCTTTGCCACCTGGCCCACCAACTGACCCGCTCATCGGACATCTGCGGTTGATTCCGTCTGAAGGTCAAGAAGAGACATTCCATGAATGGGCTCAGACCTACGGTACGTCTATCAGTTCCTTTCCTAAAGTTCAAATCGCTGACAACGATGCGAAGGCGATGTCATCTATCTCAAGTGTCTCGGTCGAGAGATGATCATCTTAGATAGCGCCGAAGCCGCAAATGAACTCCTCGACAAGAGAGGCTCGAATTACAGTTCTAGGCCGAGCTTTCCTGTCTTCAAATTGTCAGTGCTTCAGAACTCCTAAGTCTATCGATACTATAGAGTTTCTGGTATACTAGGATGGGCTGGTTCCCGACCTTAGCCTTTCTCCCTTATGGCAAACAATTCAACCTGCAGCGCAAAATCATGCAGCAATCACTCGGTAGACAGGAATCGCTTGGATACCTTGCGCTTCAACTTCATGAGGCTCGAACGCTCCTGAAAAAGATCCTTCTCGAACCAAATGAATATGACCTTGCCTTTAAAAGGTGAGTCAACACTTANNNACTTACGCGTGTAACGATACTGAATCATTCATTATCCCCACAGATTTGCTACAGCTATAGTCATCAAAATTGCCTTTGGGCATCAAATCACCGACGATAAAGATGTCTTCATGCAGCTGGCTGGTCAAGTACGCCACGCCGTTGGAAACGCTGGCCCACCTGGAAATACACCCATAGACTTCTTCCCGTTTCGTGAGTTATGCCGCCATCTGTTCACCTCCCCTCTATCTCCTTCCTGAGTCCTTACGTGTAGTCCAATGCTTCCCTTCCTGGTTCCCCGGAACCTATTACGCCCAATGGGCCAGGGAGTGGCGATGGGCTGTAAGAAAGCTCCACGACTATCCATACGAACAATATC
>CEMG01181828.1:14125-45534 GCA_001179705.1 Baeospora myosura
CTCGACTCGCTCATGCTCGCTCGTCTCCCGCTTGCACTAGGTCGAAAAGCGGCTTCAGCAAGGAATCCAGTGAATTGGCTGTACGCGCATCCCGTGGCACAAACTTGTAGAAGAAATCTATCCAATGAGCAGGAGTCTTCAAGTTTGCCGGACGACTTTGGATTGTTCAACATCATTCTTCCCGAAGAGCCGTTCGTCTTCGGTGTAGCACATATAACACCCAGGACGGTGCCTCAATCGATTCTCAGACCGTCTTATGTATCTTCAAAGCTCGGAAACGCGAGTTCAGACATTTTCCAAGCCGGGGAGGGTACTGCTGAGTCGGGAGGGAGGATTGAGTTAGGAGGGGAGGACGAACGTCGATTAAGGGCTGCTGCGAAGCTGGCCAAGGAGGTGAGGAAATTTGCGAGTACTCTTATTAAGGTGAGCTTCAGTCAAAATGTGGTGGCAAGATGTGTTACGTATGGTACTATGAGGTTGGCGTTACGACGAACTATATCGATACTCGAGTTCACGAATACATCATTTCTCGCGGAGCATACCCCTCTCCGCTGCTGTACAGGGGATTTCCGAAGTCGTGTTGTACTAGGTGAGCAAATACACATATCTTAGCGCGTCAGCCTAGTAACATTCTACGCAAGCGTCAATAACGTCATCGTTCACGGCATACCGGACGAGTGAGCCATTCTCTACCGACCGTGGGCTGTAGAGAGCTGTATTCATCGTTTTGCCAGTCGGCCGCTTGAGGACGGAGACATAATAAACGTCGACATCACTGTATATCTGAACGGGTATCATGGCGACACGTCGAGCACATGGCTGGTAGGAAACGTCGTGAGCGCTCCACTGCTACTGCCACTCTGAATCAATTCTCGTTATTTATGAATTTACCACAGGATGACCAAGGCCAAACACTCTGCTCCATAACCAACGAAGCTCTCCAAACCGGGATAGCCGCATGCGGCCCTGGGAGACCCTTCAAAGGCATCGGCAAAGCTATACATGAGTTGCTCAAACAACCCGTAAACGGGATGCACTTTTGTGTATCGCAACAGTTTAGTGGGCATGGGATCGGGAAGGTGTTTCATAGGGAGCCGTGGATACTGCATCATCGTGCGTAGACATCCTCTATTCTCTCCGCATATCATACATAGTTACATCCTGAGTCTTGACCATCTGTTATTGCAGTGAATGACGAACCAGGCGTCATGTTGCCCGGGGATTGTTTCACTATCGAGGTATGCCTTTCACCGAAGTGATTCTAGTCGGTTGGGTAGGATAAACTGATCTACACCCCGACAACTTACAGCCGGCTGTCATTCAAGGCGTCGACTCACACGGGTGGATATTTCCGGATGGGTGGACTGCCAGCACAGAGGTATGAGCCTCCAACCACGTCACTTTTGACATCCTTCTCACTTGCCTTCGTGAAGAACTGTGCAAGAGCTGCGCAGGTTGAACACATGGTTCTCATCACTGAATCAGGCGCGGATGTGCTTACAGAATAGTGTGCCGAGTTGCTCGCGATTGGTGCTCTGAGTCGCCAACTGCAAGAAATGATATCGTGTTATGACCTAAACATTTGTCCAAACATACGGACCGTACTCGAAGTCGGGCTACTGACGCATCGCGGGGTCAAGACTCGGAGAAATGGTGGACATCGAGAGGTTGACGATTGCAAAAGGACCCCTGAAGGGACGCGAATGATATTACAAAATTGGTTGTATGTCATATATGAGAAACATGCCTGGAAGATACCCCAAACGACTGAAACCACCTCTAAACCTTGTAAACTCTACCCTAGGCTAGATATGCATCCTCGTCCATCGAGTTCGACTTTCAGGATACGGGCTAAGCGTGTAGATCACGAATCCGCTGGTCGTCCCGTACCGGCTGACATATATCCTTGATGATAGACTCTACCACGTGTGCTTCGTGAAACTGTTCATCGACGACACTCCAGACCATTTGGATAGTGGGGAAGAGGCGATCGAGCACGCGTGCCACGCGGTTTGCATTTTGGAAAGGCGCACCAAACACAAAAGTACTGAGCCCGTGCTTCTCGACCTGGATGGCGTTTAAATTGCCATGGTCGAAATCAATGGGGAGGTGAAGGCTTTTGAGATCCGGGCAGTGTTGGGCGAAGGATGAGAGAGCTAAAGGGGTCAAATATGGACCGATGCACCCCTCGACCAAGAATGTTTCAAGACGAGGAAGAGATGCTGCGATTTTTGCTATAGCATCATCCGAAAGCGAGAGTGGACCACGATAAGCCAACACTTCCAACATGTCGTTTGATTCAAATAAAGGCATTGCCATGGAAGTCGCAACCGCCCACAACGATTCCGGTAGTACATCATCGAGTTTGGGAATATTGATTCGAAGCACTTTGATCGACTTGAATTGAGAGATTTGTTTATGCAGATCCAGGAAATATGGTGCAACTTGCGTGATATTCGTGACCTGCAGTGTTGGGTGGTAATCAATCATCACGTTTCGTAGCGCACCATCCTCGCCGGAAATCATCCTAAATAGCTGGCTGAGTGGGATCGGCCCCCCTGTGACCAGTAACTGGCGCAAGCACCTGAAGCCTGGCAGGATGGTCTGGGGCATTGCAAGTTGTGCAGAATTCGAGGGAAACCCGATGTCTAGCTCGACAAGATCTGGTAGCATGGCAAGTTCTCGTATGAGCGCGTAATTGACATCGAGACATTCGGATATCTCGAGGACGCGCAACTTCTGCAAAGTCTTGAATGATTCGAAAGCATTGTGGGGAATGTGGCTTATTGTGAGCCGCTGTAGTGAAGGTGTCTTCCAGGCGAGCGTAAACAGCAATGAAGCCGCATTTTGAGGATCAATAATGTGGGAACTAAACCATTCTTCAGCCGAGAAAGAAGAAAGACTTGGCGTAAGGAACATCGTGGTAGCTGGAGAGTTGATAAGAGAGGATTCCAGGTAAATTTGTGATAATTTCGGAAACATTGGTGTGGAAATCCGTGCCAAGTGTGTAAAGGCAGAGGGATGGATACGATCAAGAGCCTCTGAACCTATTTGGAGAATTCGGGTGCGTGAAGTGTATTCTTCCACCTTTGACCATGCTTCTAGTGAAATAGGGGATAACAAGACCTGGTCGAAATTTCGTAAAAGAGGCCTAATGATAAAATGCGGAAGACATACATATTTGCCATTGATTATTACAGCACCGAGGATTTTCATGACTGGGTCGAGACTCTGGAGAATCTGCCACAGAGCATCAAGTGCCGGACCACAAAACACCTTGCAGGTGAGAGCCATGGTCAATGTATCTTGCATATGCCGAGTAGGCGCCAGCCCGTGAGTTACCGTTCCAGGATTCAACTCGTTGATGATCAGTGCCACCATTTCAGGGATGCCCAAGGCGCGATGGGCAGGCATCTTTGAGGTTTTGTGGGTGCACTGTTATGAGATAGGAGATGAGGAAAGCGTATGGTTTTCTCAAGGTTTTCGAGTAGTAGTTGAGTGGCTTCGGTTGGACGGTTTATATGGATACCAGACACGACACTAAGGATTCATAGCATTGATAGGAAATCAAGGAGGTGAGGTATGTGAGGGGTTGAAGCAAGGTTGAAGCTGCACCTCCGATTGCTTTTTAGCCTTTTTAGGAGTGTTTCCGTTTCGCCTTACGTAACCCCCTGTCCGTACCCGACTGAGGGCACTCCGAGGGCCTTGTGAGGGTCGAGGCTTCCATCGACATGCAGGCCCACAGCACTGAGCAGGGAGTTGATTTTTTTGGGTAGTACCATGTCATTTATGTACGGAGGATGAGCTGACAAAACGCGGGCGACTGGAATAAGTCAGGTTACTTCTGGAAATTTATCCTAACCGATAAATCGCTTAAATTTCCATCATCTCGGTTCCGCGCCAAGCGACGCCTATCACTGGTTCGTCCGGTGGCCCTGGCTGCTCGTCTCTCGCTTGTCAACCGCTTGCACTTCTCATGAGAAGTACATTCAGGCTCAGGAATGCTATCATGTCATACTATTTACTGCACGCACACAGCTGATTCTTCTACCCCTTTTCACCATTCTGAATCCTCCTACATTAAAGATGCACAGCGCAGTGCTTACTCTAAGTCCGTTGGGATGTCTCCTCCATACTCAGACTGAGTTTATTCTCGATTCCATCGGTTCCTTATGCACGTCTCTCGAGTATCACTACACTAAACACTTATTTCCCATTACTGCTACATCAATGATCAGTGAAGACGGCACTTTCTTGAATATGAGTTGACCACTGACTGTGCTAAGTTGCAACATGGCATCATTTGGCGACACCGCGACTCCGCGAGTATCTTGCAAGTAAGTATCCGTGTTGTTGATAAGAGACTGTGTGTGTACTGTCTTTGGAGGCTTTGACGCATGAGAATGACGCGTGAATTAATGTGATAACACGTCGCATACGTGCGGCCTGCTCGGTTGCAACACTCGCTAGTGACGGGACACTAAATCTGGATCATAGTCCCTGCACAGTCCAGGAAATTTCCGTTAAATTCACGTGAATTTAACGCTTAGCTTAAATTTAAGTATCACTGGCATGTTATCTCGACTTACAGTGACTTATGGCAGGGATATGAGTCCGTTCGCACAAACTTACCGAATTCCTTTCCATAGCAAGTACACAAAAGGACCTTCAACCTCATAGAGGGATAGGGCTACGCAATATTGTTCCACTACGAATTTTTATTGTGACATCTATGCAACTCCAGGTATGTTAGAGTGTGAGACTGCAATCGACCGAGCTTGGTACGAGCGGAGCATGAGAGAAATTTGAGCGGAGTTTGAAACTTGATTTGCTGGCCACGTCGACTCCCCTCAACACAAGTCATCCAACATCAAGCATCGGGAGGCCACTTCGTCACTTGGCAAAGAGACGCGCACTCTGTTCAAGGTGCTGCCTTTCTCTGTGTCAAAGTTGACCCTCTGGCTTATCTCAGCCCTTGACAACGATTGCAGAACATATAGGCACGAATTCAACTGTCGAGACCTCACAACTTTGCTTCCTTTCCTTCAGGTTGCTACAACATCGTTCAATGGCCGAGTTACAATCCGTGGAAATGTATGTAGCTGCCTATAGGAAAATAAACACAACTTAGTCAGTTTTGGTGAGTCTTTTCGCAATGCTGGTCTTCTATTTGAACCGACACTGATGTAACTCGTAGTATTTTCATAACTAAATCAATGCTATCAGTTTCCGTGCTCATCCTGGGACTGAACATCAACATATTCAATCAACACACCTCCATATGAGCAGATCAGCCACGGTGGCCATGATAGAGTCTACTACTCGAGTCTCGCGCGCACGGCGCGCCCAATAAAGGCAGCGACATTATCTAAGCCGATCAAGGTCCCGCTGCTGGTTGGGACCGCTAAGGGGCGGGACTTGTCTGTTCTCCTTTCACCATCATCCAACAGCACAATGGGTATTACTGATTTATGGGAGGTCTGTCGTCACGAAACGGCCCATTTGCGATTTGAATACTTACCCTTTTTTTGACAGACTATACATCGAGCTGCTCAGCTACAAAATCTCGGGGACGTAGCTGTGAAAGAGGGGCTCATTCCGAATCGTCGCAACACCGGAATGATTATCCTTGGAATTGATATCAGGTGAGCAACATCGTGTTCGGCAGTGTCGCTTATACTAATTCGGGTTCGAATAGTATATGGTTCACAGCGATTCAAGTAGCAATTCGCCATCAAAAATTGCACACGCAACTGGGCCCACATCCCGAGCTGCGGGCCCTCTTCGGACGTCTCGCCCATCTCTCAAAAATTCCTGTCACTCCCGTGTTCGTCTTCGATGGAGCCTCTCGACCCAAAGTAAAAAGGGGTAAACAGGTGAAGAAAATGCCTCATTGGTTGACCAAGCGATTTGAAGAAATGGTGGTTGCCTTTGGCTTTGTTGCGCACATGGTACAGTACCATTCTCATCCCTTGTCGACATTCACTCATGGCTTGCAGGCCCCCGGAGAGGCCGAAGCAGAGCTGGCCTACCTCAATCGCATTGGGCGCATCGACGCAATCATGACCGAGGACAGCGATGTCTTTGTTTTTGGAGCTACATGTGTACTTAGAAAGTGAGTTCCCCTCAACTCGAAACTTCGACATGCTCACGCTGTTTTAGCTACTCTACCGATAGCTACAATATCGAGGCCTATACGCTCGATGCTATCACCACAAAGTCCGACATTCATCCCACGCGGGCAGGGTTTCTGCTTTATGCCCTCCTTTGCGGCGGCGATTATCATAAGGTAGCATTGCCCCATCTGATCCTTGCTGTTCGCTGATTTATGACCGAAGGCTGGCCTGCGTGGCTGCGGACAAATAACAGCAGCTGCTCTATCCAGTAGTCATCTTGCTGGCGAGCTACTTGGTGCCGCCGAAACTCTCACCCAAAAAGAGCTGGCCAACTACCTCAAAGGATGGCGCCTGCAGCTCTGCGACGAGCTTCGATACAACACCCATGGATATTTTGAGCGCAGCAAACGAGATCTGGCCACCAAGGTTCCTGTATCCTTCCCGAGCCCCACGGTCGTGCGCCTGTATACTCACGCTGTCACATCCGCATCGCCAGGCTACATGTTGCCCAGCTGCTCCGAGTGGCGTCCACAGCTACCAAACATGACAGCCCTTGCTGTCCTATCTGAGAAGCTGTTTTCATGGGCGACGGATTCACAGCTCATCAAAAAGTTTCAGAGCGGCGTTTGGAGTGGGTATTGTGTCCGCTATCTTCATCAGCTCGCAGATCATCCCCCTACGTTTGTCCAGCCATCACCCTTCACCACCATTCAGAAGAAATTCACCGTCAAATCAATTCTCGCGATTAGGCGTCTTCGTCCCCGTTCTACCATCGAGGCACCATTCCATGCATTTTTTATCGAAGTTCTCACATCCCCTTTCATCCATCTAACACTGCGGGGCTTCGAAGAAGACAATCTTCCACAACAAGACGGTGTGGGTATATCAACCATTCACGTTTGGGTACCTGTCACAATTCTTCGGCGGGCCGTTCCCACAATGGTTTCGACTTTTTTGGCCTCGAAGAACCTGTCGACATGCAATGACGCTGAAGAGAACATTTACAATCCCGTACGACATCTTTCTTTATGAAATCATTTATAGATATCTGACCCTTCCGAATACAGATATTACTACCCCTGCGGGTCAGAGAAGTTAGTGTCCCGTCTGATGATGGTTCCTCGGAGGTGGAGTTTGTCGACGAGGACAACAGCTCGGAGGTCAAGTTTGTCAATGAATATGACAGCTCAGAGGTCGAGTTCGTCGACGAGGACAATGTCAACTCTGAGGGTGTAGATGAGATTGATGAATCAGACATCGAAGTAATAGAATGTGCCAGTGATTGACCTTCCTGTAGTGTAGAAGTATTTGCGAGCAATGTAATGTCATGGTTTTTTCTAATTAAACGGCGACTTCATATTGATATGCGAGCAAGCAATATCGAGCAGCCCTGATCGTAATTTCCAACATTATAGGGGTGCTACATGATCGAGAGAGGGTTCAACAATTTTCCGCTGCTTGCGGGACCTTCATTTCCTCCTCCACTTTGTCGTCTGGTGTACTATGCCTGGCCCACGGAATGATTCACCTCCGAAGAAGGCATCATCAAAAACAAAGTCGTCGAAAGCCAAGAAAGCCGCTGCGGCTGACAAGCCGACAAAGACCTATTCGGAGCAGCGCACAACAGCGAAGGCAAACGCAAAGAAGCACGCGAAGTCCCAAAACACTACCATATCATACGAGGGCCAGGTTGGAAGGGGTCAGCTTTACCTCAAGCAGTTCGTACGGGAGGAGGGCGAGGCAGAAAAGGAATGGCAGGCAAGGAACCCAGATCAAAGACTTTCGGGTGTCGACGAGGATGAAATGGACGAGGGCGAGCAATCTCTCGATCCACAGTTCCACTCCGCATTTGATGGTCCTCCCGTAGAATGCACACCGCTGGCGATCTCGATGTTTATGCACTTCAAGTGCTTCGAAGAGGGCAATAAGAGCTCCACCGCTGTTTCGATCCATGCGGCATTCAAACGTCACTACAAAATGATGTAAGTCAGTCAGAGTTACGATTAGATGCAGAAGTTTACTCTATTGTGATCTTGACAGGGCGGGCGACAAGTATCGTGGGCGCTGGAGCTGCGATGAAAATACCAAGATATGCCGTGGTAATCCTGTCGACTCGGCTGTTGTGGAAGACATGCTTGAGGCGTGTAAGCACAAAGATGGAGAAGGCGATAGGAATCATTCGCGGGCGATGACAATGGAGGATCTTGAAGGGTTGATGGCATACTCGGATCAGGTTTGCCAGAAGGGTGATTTGAAGATGAAGGCCGAGCACATGCTATTCCGAGCCTTTTCGAGTACGGGCTTCACATTATGGTTTCGGTGAGTTATTTCCTATCCATCGAAAGATTAGGATTGTCAGTGATCTCCTATTCAACATAGGAACAACGAGACTACGAACCTACAAATGAAACATCTTGTTTTCAATCAAGCGAACCGTCGTGGTGGATCACCTGCAGATCCTCCGCATTTCATGCTCAATTGCACAAATCGTAAGAACTGGCAGAGCAAACAAAAGCAGGAGGTTCTAAATGGTTCGTTCTGAATTTTAAATGACTGTATGAGATGTAACAAGGACTTACCCGCCGTGACTGCAGGTCATGAGTATCGCATTTATCCTCAGCCAAGCACTCCCGCAGCCGACATGTATACTCATCTGCTGGATTGGCTTGACTTCTACGAGACACACCTTCTGAAGCGTCCACTGGAACCAGAAGATTATCTATTTCCATTCATGAACGCAAATGGAAAGGCATACCCGCACCAACCGATGAGCGCTGATGTCGTTCAAAAGAAGATAAATGATTTCGCCAAGAATGCGGGCATTCGAGGAGCTGGACGATTCACAACCCATTGTTTTCGTCGAGGAGGGGCACAGTACCGGTTCATGTTTGCACCTATCGGACAACGATGGACGCTTGCTCGGATTCGGTGGTGGGGAGGATGGGCTATTGGCGAACATGTCAGTGGTTTAATCTTGGACCCCTACTTGTAGCGTCAACTCACAGAATCCCAGCGCGATACTCTCATCAAGTACCTCCTTGATGAACTTTACAAGTACGAAGAGGATCATAGCGATGCACTTGCCCCAGTCGATCGAGAGGCCAGCCGTTCACACGCTGGCGAAGCTGTTGAGATGCGCCCAATTTCAACCAACGAGTGTCGCCAACTCTTCGTGAAGCAGGAAAAGGAAACTCGGCAGCTTTTACAAACCATTCTGTCGTCCCAAATGAACAGTGCGGTGCTTGCTCTCCAGCACGTTGATATACGGCAAGTCGGATACCAAACCTCCCCTACACCATCCCCGAGTCCATATCACTGGTCACCTACACCGTTTCCGAGTCCAAGTCACTGGCCGGTCAGACATTCTAATCATATGCCCACGGATTTTAATCTGAACGTACATCTGGCGGCTACCATTCCTTCCCCAATGGACCCACCACACCAGAACTTCTTACCGAGCCTTTCAACATACCAGAGTGGATACTCGTACCCTCGCGTTCTGGATCGCCGGGGCAACCTTGCCTTCACATTTCCACCTGCGAGTCCGGATACTGCTCAATCTGCTGGTATCACCCAGTACCAGTCAGTTCAGGCATCATCCCAACCCTTATCCGAAGACATACCTGTGTTGGTCATTCCCAAAGTACCCCGAGGATCGGAGACTGCCTGGGAACAGGTCATCCGCGACTGGGACCATCCTGACCCCAGTCGTTTTTTGACTATCGCGATGTCAGAGTGGACAGAGGAGTGGATCAATGCAAACAACGTACGCTCACATTACAATCAGCGATCGTTAATCGCAATCGAGTATATCGAAGAGTGAGTTGCTTGCGAGTTGTCAGTCAGTCGAGATAATGACTAAATCCATCCTCAGATACAAGCGCAACAAAGCATCGTTCACGGCTGCGTACCCGGAATACCAGCTGGGTATCACCAAGCTGATGGAGGTGATTAGAGCTTCTAGACAGGAGCGCAACTTGGTGAAGTCCAGGAAGGGAAAGGCATCGTTCCGGTGATGATACTCATGACACTGCGGACTCGCTCACTTTACAATTACTCTCTAATTTCTTAATCTACTTCGTACATAGTACTCTACACATACACAGTACAAACTATCCTACTGAGCACTCTATAATGATTCCACATACATAGATAGAAAGCGAACAGCAATGCATAGGTAGCTCCACAGACCTGGTGATCCAGATGCAGTGCAACCATGACGCATTCTAGGATAGACATCCCAATCTGCGGACGCTAGGAGTGCGTCACTGTGTGATGGGTGAGATGGATATCGAGGCAGTGACCACAATCACCGGGTGTCGTTTGAAGGAGAATGTCGAAAGAGAATGTCGAAAGAATGTGGAGGGTGTCGAGTTGGTCAACCGACATGTTGCTTGATGTTCTACTATATCGTCACCTAGAAAATGAGTTGCGAATGAGTACAAAAAAAGAAAACAGCGTACCACCGAGATAAATGCCCGTCCCCGACTTGACCATAGGTCCTCGCAGGCATGGATCCTGGCACAACGAATGCCATCATCGCAATCGACGCAACCAATCGACGCAACACACTCGACTCCCACACAATCGACTCCCTGCACACTCGACTCCCTGCACACCCGAGCACCTCATCCGACCGCACACCTTATCCGGCTCCCCACCAACGCCGCCCACCTTATCCAGAGTGGGGGGCGTGCTGTGGGTGCAAGAACTGAGCATGGGAGGGTGGAGGTGTGACTGGCATGGAGGTGTGAGTTACGCGGACGGTCGAATGAATGATTAAAGCCACCAGCAAAGACGGGTGAGCTGGCGGCTGTGAGCAGGCGAGGGAGCGAGCGAACTGACCATCGACGTGGCGAACGGTCACGTGGTGTGCTTAGTAAGCCTCCCAATGGGGCTAAGCGCCGCCAAGG
Source organism: Baeospora myosura (assembly GCA_001179705.1). NCBI lineage: Eukaryota > Fungi > Basidiomycota > Agaricomycetes > Agaricales > Baeospora > Baeospora myosura. Next base: position 25,155 of record CEMG01181828.1, read on the forward strand.
GACAAGCGCGGGAGAAAGCCCTTAAATTTGTCGGAATAAGTTGAATAATGAAAACCTTCCCGATCGGATGCTCCAATCTTATGCCGTCGCGGTCGACTGTATGAAGTCGACCGCGACGGCGTAGACCGGAAATTACGGACGTCAACGCGTCTCTCCTTTGGGCCATTTCTTTATCCCTTAGAATGGGTTGACGACACGACGTGTTAGGAAAGCGGCCTTGTACACTGTAGTGCTAGCGTACAAGTTGATACATAAGATAGATAAAAATAATTAGGAAGATACACAAAAGATACATCTGACGTCCAGTCTCGAAGGTCGGCGCTCCTACTACCCAGTGGAGAGTCTGCGGGCAGATAACCCCCAGACCCAGCGAGAGTCCTTCATTCTCGAGCTGGCCATTGGAAATACGGTCTAGGTACGTGCATCACGAACACGCTGCAACTGGTCCTCCCGGACTGGTTGGCATACATCCCGAATGATGGACTGTACTGCATCTGCAGCTTTAAATTGCTCGGCGGAGGTGAAGGAGCCGATAATCTGTTCAAGGAATGGAAAGAGGCGATCGATCCGGCGTGCCACCTGATTGGCATTTTGGAAAGGCGTGGAAAGCGCCAAGGTACGGAGACGGTGCCCACTGACTTGAAGGGCATCCGGTTTGCTGTCGGCGTCGAAGTTGATGGGGATGCCCAGCATGTGTACATCCGGACAGTGCTGGGCGAAAGAAGATAGGGCTGAAGACGTTGGAAGCGGACCGCACAGCTCCCAGAGCCAGAATGATTTGAGGTTAGGCAGAGATAATGCGATTTTCTCCGCATCATCGTCCGAAAGCGACATTGTGCCACGATAGTTCATGAGCCTCAAATTGACCATTCCGAACAAAGGCATTGCGATGGAATTTGTGATTCCCCGCGCTGACTCCGGAACTTCATCGTCGAAAGTGGGAAGGTCAATCGTGAGACTTGTGATCGACTTGAAATGGGAGATATCTTTGTGGAGTTTTATGAAGCCTGGGGCGACTCCGGTGATGTTCGACACTTGCATTATCGGGGGGTAATTGATTGCCACGGTTTTTAGCGCACCATCCTCTTTGGAAATCATGCTAAATAGCTGGCGGAGCAGGGTCGGCTCCCCTGTGACTCCGAGGTCGCGCAAGCGCCTGAACCCTTGCGGGATCAGGTGCGGTAATATCAACTGGGCAGAAGTTGGGGAGAAGGAGATCGATAGTTTATCGAGCTCTTTTACGGAGGAGAGTTCTCGTAGGAAGTCATAATCCATTTCGGTACATTCGTCTATTTTCAGGGTGCGCAGCTGCTGGAATGTCTTGAATGACACGAAGGCATTGCGAGGAATGTAGCCTATTGTGAGGTCCTGGAGCGCAGGTGTTTTCCAGGCGAGCGTGAACAGCGCTGCGGCCGTGTTTTGTGGATCGATCGGATCGTTCCAATGGTACACCGAAAATGATGTTATCGTTGGCGCAAGGAAAAGTATGGCATTCGAAGATCCAGCAATGGACGGCTCCAGGACGAGGCGTGTTAATTTCGGAAAAATTGGGGTATGGAGTCGAGCTAAGTGCGTAAACACAGTGGGATGGATGTCCTCCAAATTCTCCACGGACAAGTGTCGAGTGCGCGAGGTGTACTCTTGAACTTTGGACCATACTTCTGCGGTTATGGGAAATAACAACACCTAGTTTAACAACTTCCGTAAATGACAAGATGAACAACTGGGAGTGAAAAGCGTACGTATTGCCCATCGACGATCACAGCGCCCAGAAGCCCCATGACTGGCTTGAGATTGTGAAGGACCTTCCACAACGCATCAAGTGCAGGCCCAGTGAACCCTTTGCAAGTGAGGGCCATGTTCAAGGTGTCTTGTATAGGGCTATCGTCCCAGTCCAGCATGTATCCACCATGCATAATTTGTTCAATTATCAACGCCATCAATTCGGTAATCTGTAAGGCATGATGTGCGGCCATCTTTTGATTCCTGGAGAGTCGGAAGAAATGGGGGTTGAATAGGAGTACTAATTTACGACTGTGCGTAGGAGTGGGTCCTGGCAGCCCTGTTTCGAGATGCCCTGTTTGTATGAATGTTGGAATTGATTTAAACGACTAGAAACGACCTGTAGAAGCGAGACGCAGGTCCGAATCAGAGTTGAGAGGTGGAAGGTTGTGGTGGAAGGGTAGTCTCAGATGATACGATTATTTAATTTCAAGTCATTTAGACCGGCCCTAAGCAGCACCAAGCAACCGCAAACGCGTCGCCTCCCTCCGACCTCCTCTTTAATTTTCCCATATTTCCTTTCACCGAGTGCCTTTTCCCACTGCCTCAGACGCGACGATGCCGCGTCGAGAAACTATGCCTGACTTGGAGGACGAGCCTACTAGAGTCAAGGCCGAAAAGATCAGTCAAGCGAAGGTAAAACAGGAGAACGCGAGGAAAGGCAAGGCGCGAGCCGTGCCAGAAGAGCAGGACGCCCACGATCAAGGAGCGGATTCCGGCGACGTGAACGACGAGCAAGAAGAAGGATCTCCTAGAGGCCATAAGCGTTCTCGGGTGAACACCGACGGAGATGCGCGTGCCATGGACAATGATGAAAGGGAGCCACCCAGGGAGCGCGTAAAAACTCTTCCTAGAGACACCGATGGGTACGAGATCGTATTTGACGTGCAATTATATCTCTCGGACTAAATGCCACTCGCAGATTTATCCCAGGATCCATTACACGCATCCACCTCCAAAACTTTGTCACCTACGACGAGGTCGAGTTCCGACCGGGCCCGTATCTCAACATGATCATCGGTCCTAACGGTACCGGAAAGAGCAGCATCGCTTGCGCCATCTGTCTCGGTCTCAACTGGCCTCCAAGTGTACGCACTCTACACCCCTGAAAAAATGTCCATTTTTCACGAAATATCTAGATCTTGGGAAGAGCAAATGAGCTCAGCTCATTCGTAAAGCAGGACACCGAGAAGGGCTTTATCGAGATCGAGCTCAAAGCTCCCAAAGGGCAGAAAAACCTGGTTATCCGTCGTAACTTAAGCGCGACATCAAAGGGGTCTACTTTCACTTTGAACGGTGCCTCTGCGACGGGACGCGAGATCGCGCAGAAGATGATCGAACTCAACGTCCAAGTCGGGAATCTGTGGTAAGTCGCGACTGTCGAGACCGATGTATCTCCTATTTAACAATTCGTGCAGCTCCTTCCTTCCTCAAGACAAAGTCTCCGAGTTCGCTGCGATGAGTCCTCAACAGCTCCTACGAGAGACCCAACGTGCGGCCGGTGACCCCAATCTAACCAGCTGGCACGATACGCTGATCAGCGCCGGGAAAGAACAGAGGCAGACGTTGGAGGTAATCCATTCCTGAGGTCTACCAGAACTCCGGTCTGACACCCTACATAGGTCATTCAAAGCGAGAACGATCAGCTCAAACAGATGCGCGACCGTAACGATCATATCGAACGGGATGTCCAACGCTTCCTAGAGCGCAAAGCAATTGAACACACAGTATGCCCTTCTCCTTTCCCGATTCCAGGCACATGTTCATCTCGTAACCTAGATCGAATTGCTCACAGTACTGATTCCTGTGCAAACATATCGCGAATTGCGAGTGCAGTACATGGAACTTAAGACTCTGCAGCGTAAGCTGCACGACAAAGTCAAGAGCCTGAAGGAAAAGAACGCTCCTGCCCACGCTCTTCTCAAGTCAGTATTCATATGGGTTTCCTTCGCTGCAATTCTGACAGGCTTGGACCTTTCCAGGAAACTAGAGTTGCAATACAAGGATCACGACAGAATTCGTGAGAAGATGAAGAAGGCCACCCAGAACACGTTCCAGAAAATGAGCAAGAAGTACCTGGATAGCGAAAAGCTTGTTTGTTGTTTCAGTCCAATCTGACCGTCCTTCCGCGATTCAAACTCTCTGATCACAGGAAACTGAGGCCCAAGAACTCGAGGAGAGATTGGAAAACTTGAAGAGAGAAGAAAGGGAGCGCGCCAGCAAGATCAGACGATTTGAGGCCGAGATCACGAAAATCGAAGAGGAGCTCCAGAAAGTCGTCAAATTGGAGAAAGAAGATGATCTCAAGGACTTATGGGTCTGTTGTCACCTACGACGCTCATCACCATTGGCTGACGTTTGATATAGAGACAACTCACACTCGAGCGACAGGATGTCATTAGCCGCAAGCGTGAATTGGAGGAGAAGATGAACGTGAATATTGACTCCAAAGCGAGGCTCAATGCGACTGAGCACGGCATCCTTCAAGAGTGCGTTAAAAGATATTCGTGGATGTCCGATGTCAATCTGATTGGTTGATAAGGCTGATGAAGCTCGACAACCACCAAAACCAGAAGCTTCAAGCTCTTTATCGGTACGACAAAGATTCGCATGACGTTGTTCTGTGGCTCCGCCAGAATCGCGACAAGTTCAGGATGCCGATAATCGAGCCTCCCATGATGTGTCTGACCATCCCGAACAAGAACTTCGCCAATGCTGTTGAGGCGTGCTTTAGCGCCATGCAGTTGAGGGTACGTATCACAATCACCCGGCACAACGAGATAAGCGACACTCCTAATCTTTTTTTTTTTTTGGTAGACGTTTGTTGCGCAATGTCACGAAGACTATAACACGTTCAATCGTCTTGTCCAAGACGGGACAGCGCTCGGTCGGAAAGTGCGCTTGCCTGCATGGTTCCGCGAGCAGCAAGCTAATCTCATGTCGCCACCGCCCATGACCCGCGATGAGGTATGATGCTGAATCCAAGTCCAAGGTCGGATACTCGAGACTGACGTCGCTCAATCTCTGTCCGTGTTTCTACAGATGGCGGCTTTGGGCTTTGACGGATACGCACTGGACTACGTCGAATGTCCACAAGAACTTCACTGGTTCTTGCAGGCAGAGCTACAAATGCATCGGACGGTACGTCTTATGAGAGTCATCATCCTATATCATTAGAGACTGAAAGATTACTATAACAAGGCTATCGCATTGAAACCCAATGCCGTGGATGTCAACCAGGCTATGCAGGCGGTTGCTCGCCCGGGCCCGAATGGACGCGGCGGTGGGGCCAGTTTCATCACGGGAATGCTTATGCATATAGTCAGTCGCTCGAGTTACGGCAGGCGGGCGGTGCAGAACATGACAAGGGATATCAGACAAGCGAGGAACCTTGTTGCCCCAACGAGTACGATCTTACTCCTCTTGTGCAACTACTTCATGTCGCTGACCGATTTTTTGCGTAGTCGATCCCGAGATCAAGCGCAACTATGAAACTCAGCTCCAGACTGCCCGGCAGGAAATGACGATGGTCGACGAGGAGCATGAAACACTTAAAGGAGAGTTGAGGAGTGTTGAAAAAGAGGATTCTGTTTTCGAGACGCGCGTGGTTCGTTTGTGTTCAGACTGTTGTCCTAAATCGAGCTGACTGCATGACCTCTTTAGGATAACCTCAAGGCTCGTAAAAAGGCCATTTCTGACGAAACAAAGCGTCAGGCTACGTTGAAACAGAAACATCGTATGTTCATTTGCATACTAATCCCTCGTTACCTAACGTGTTGCCTGCAGAACAAAGGGCGGCTACTCTTGAAAAGCTTCGAAACGAACCTTCTGCGGACAGGGCGCGCGCGGACATCAAGAAGAAGTTATTCAATGTAGCCAGGCAACGTGTCGTCATCGTTAGGGATTATGCGGTTGGTCAATCTCTTGTTTTTCGTGGCCTCGTATTTACGATGTCTGTGATGTCAAGGTGCTAGCCCGTTCGGTAATCACGGAGCAGACAGAGACCACCCGCATCGGTCTAGAGTTCCTCCAGATTGGTGCCAACAAGGCCGCTCTTCAAGAATTGTGCGACAGGAAAGATACGAAGTATGAGAATGCTCTACGCGAATTCAACGAGGGCAAGTTGAGAGATGGTGTTGTAAGGAATGTTTCTCACCTGCTCTCTTCATACAGTCGACGCAACGTTCCAGAAGGTAAAGAAAGTATCTATGGAGGCCTTGAAAGACAGCCGGGAGGTGATTTCGCAGATGCGTGACGAATTGCAGGCGGAGTACAAGGAAATCGAGGACCTTCGGCTGGCTTACGAGAAGGATGTGAAGGAGGCAGAGCAAGCAGGTCGAACGCCTCCTTCATCGGAGGGTGTTGATCTTCGCACTGTCGATGAACTCGAGGCTGAGTTGGAGGCGCAGAAAGCTCAGTTGGACATCACTCTTGCCACAAATCCGGGTGTTGTTGAACAATACGAGAAACGGAAGCGAGACGTGAGTTTGACCTCATTGTATTGTCATGTACGTGCAACCTGACCCTTTCCTGTCTCTAGATCGAAGTTTTGGAGAAAACCGTTGAAGAGAGACAGAAACGGGCTGACAGGATCGGGAGAGATATCAAGAATGCAAGGGTACGTTCGTCCGCATCCTGTTCGGTTAATTCGAGTGACTAACACACGAGTATTACAGGAAAATTGGAAGCCAGCTCTCGAAACCCTCGTCGAAAGCATCGGAACTAAATTTTCGGCGGCCTTTGATCGTGAGATTTGATACTTATTCCATCTTTCGTCGTATCTAAACCCTCGTAAACCAGGGATCGGGTGTGCTGGCGAGATTCGTATCAGCGAGAACGAGGATTACGAGAAATGGGCGATCGATATTCTCGTCAAGTTCCGTGATGATGAGAAGCTACAGCTCCTTACAGGCCAGCGGCAATCCGGAGGAGTACGCGTCATTCCACGAGGTTTTCATTTACGGCGAACCTGACTTGTCTATTTTGCCTCCAGGAACGTTCGCTTACGACCATTCTGTATCTCATGAGCTTAACCGAAGAAGCGCGTGCCCCATTCTCCCTCGTGGACGAAATTAACCAAGTGAGTTTGCATCTCTCTTCACACCTGGGGTGCCAGTAGGTTTTAACATGGCACCTTTTCCCCTAGGGCATGGACCAGCGCGCTGAAAGGGTGGTTCATAACAACATGGTCGAAGTCACATGCAAGGACGACAGTGCCCAATACTTCCTCATCACTCCCAAACTTCTTACGGACCTCGAGTACCACAAGCGCATGAAGGTTCTGTGCGTCAACAACGGGGAGTGGCTCCCTGAGGAACGGGGCTTGGGTAATATGATGAACATGATTGAGGCGTTCACCAATCGCAGGGCCCGATCCACTGCTGCTACGTAGGGGTGGGTCCACTCTTGATCTCGCCTCCACACACTTCTTTCTTGATAATTACTTACTGTACAGTCGAATTCTTGCTACCTTACCACTGTTTACTGCTTTTTCTGTAAAGTACTCGAAGAGTGTATCAATTCTTAACCACACACGCTCATGGAGTAGTTATTTTGTTATCTTAGGAGACGTGCGTATATATATGTTTTCTTAGCGAGTCATTGCGCTTTTTCGCAGCAGATATACATGTCAGGAGAGCATCTTCGGCGGTGCTGGTAGTAGCCACCCCGAGGTGGGTCACCGAGATCAGCTGCCCTTGTTCGTCAATCACCACGGAGAGTGTTGTATCAAGCAGGGGTTCTTCGAAAGAGGTTGGATCGGAGAGGATGTGAGATCTGAGCTCGGTATTAGAAACGAGATGATATACCGAAAAGATGGAATGGAAGGGAGGATTGAAAGGGAGCACTTACGTGTCAAAGACCCCGAAGGACATGGACAGAGGCAGTCGTGTAATCTCCAAAGGCGATCTCGGGGAGCGGGTGCATGTTGTGCGGCCGGTATCTTCATTGTAGGTGGCTTTTGGGAGTGTGGCTGCGGAAAGAATTGTGCAATCAGAACCGAGTTGAAGCAGGAGGCGAACGTGGAGTTTAGAAAGAGTGGTCCGATACGTACTGTTCTGGAGGGCGGCTACCATGGCTATTAATGTCGCGTCGAGGGCGTTCCCATCGTAGTTTATACACGTCGCATCAACGTAGAGAACCCAGGCGGATTTTCCTGGATGGATGCATAGAGAAGATAGAGGAATGATATTTGATCTATACCGGTACAGTGCATATGAGTATTTGCAAGGAAAAGAGGAGGAAGGAACGTCATACGTTGTGAGTATCTCATTGAGTCGCTCCGACAGAACCTGTGCCTCTTCAGACGGCGGACCTGGTTTGAACTTTGAAGAAGACATCGCAGGGAGGTCGAGATTAGGAACTAGGAAACGTAGAAAGTCATTTAGTGTCTTCTATTCGCGAGGAAAAATTTATTGCGCACCTAAAAACCCGTCATTCGGATTGTCCAACGACGGCTCGCAAATCTCAGCCTTCACCCCACATACTACCGTCGTATCACCCAACCGCACCAGAGCCGAGCCGTCCGCTGTCGATATAGATCCTATTCAGCCGAAAAAAGATCAGCTCTGCTGTAGCGACCTTGGAAGTTTTCGCAAAGTCGGACGTACCTACCTACGTTGACAGAAACTTGACGCCAGGCATCCAAATCACGTCCGTCCGGTCTGACTTTCTCAGAGATGAATCGTTCAAAGTAGATGCGAGGATGCAGACGTTGAAAGACGGAGGCCTTAAGAGCATCCTGTTCGGGAGTGGATTGGGATGTTGATGCCATGATGGTTTAGAGTCAAGTACGTAGTGAGCCCGAACAGCTTGCAAAAAAAAATCTTTCGAGACGGACGGTTCGTTTGGCAAAGTATGACCAGAAATTAAGACGGTTACAATATACTGTAGTTTAGTGCCCCAACGTGTGTAATGGCAAGAGTCAGAGATTCAGAGTCCCGATTATCCAACGCCATCCTCTATATCGTAGTAGTAAAAAGTACATTATATTTTCCTGGCCTGTGTCCCTCAACCAGCAATGACCCCCTTGAGCACCGCCAGCTCAGCATTCAGGATGCTGCTGGTCGCCGCGCCAATGGACACGTTGTTCGCCAGCACAACGAACTTGATATCCAGCACCTTGCACTGTCTCACTCGCCCCACCGACACACCCGCCCCGTCCTGGTAGTACCTGTCCAACCTGGGCTGCGGCCTGTCCGGCTCCTCATGCACCATAATCGCATGCCGAGGCGCACTGGGGCACCCCAGCGCCTGTGCATCAGGCGTAAACGCCGCAAGTGCCTCCCGCACCTGCTGCGGACTCGGCGGAGGCCTCCGCGCAAATCTCAGCGAAACGCACTCCGTGTGCCCATCCATGACGGGAACGCGGTTGCAAGATGCCGACACACGCATAGGATGCGTCGCATGCATGTCGAAGGATTTGAGACCGTCGTCGGCGTCTGCGATGCCGCCGAGGATCTTGAGGGTCTCCCACTCCATTTTCTCCTCCTCGCCGGAGATATACGGAACGACGTTGTCGAGGATGTCGATGCTGGAGACGCCGGGATAGCCTGCGCCGGAGATGGCCTGCATGGTGGTGACGAGGGCGGACTCGATGGGCCCGAAGGCTTTTTCGAGGGCGGCGAGCGGGATAACGTACCCTGTGGTGGAGCAGTTGGCATTGGTGACGATGAAGCCTTTTTTGAGAGGCGGTGAATGGAGTGACCGCTGCTGGGGGATGATGGACAGATGTGAAGGGTTGACGTAGGGCACGATTAGAGGGACGTGCGGGTCTCGTCTGTAATTTTTAGCATTTGAAAAGACCGCAAGGTCAGCTGCGCGGAATGCAGCCTCTGAAAAGACGGTCAGATTGGCACGATCGATAGATTTTTAACTCACCTATTTCTCCAGCTACATCTGCATCCAATCCAGAGAAGATCACCGCACAATCGGCGAAGTTTTCAGGCTTGCACTCCTGCACGACCACCTCCCGCACCGATGCAGGAATAGGGGTAGTCTGTTTCCAGTTAACAGCCTTGGGGTAAAGCTTCGTCGCGGATCTCGACGAGGCCCCCAGAGCGTCGATGGTGAACCATGGGTGTGCCGATAAGAGGGTAATGAAGCGCTGCCCGACGGTTCCGGTTGCCCCCAGGACGCCCACTTTTATCTGGCGACCTTCCTGCATGGTATGCCTAGGATATTTGTTGAGAAAATGACTAGAATTGAAATCAATACCGTCAGAGGGAGCTAGTGGCTCTGATGAGTCCATGATTTACTGACAAGTTTCGCGGAGGGCCAGGCGGATTAGCGCTGGGAAAGAAAGGCCTCTGTTTTACCACGTGGTCCGCTGGCGGAATATGTTTGACTCTCTTTGACTCCCTCTGCCATGTCGACTCCAGAGGCGGCTGCTCAGCTCATTTATGCTCCCAATGTCCAGGCGAACACTTCTCTCGTCACCATCAAGTTTCTTTCTTCCTGCTTTGCTGGTGCCGTAGCGGGTATTTTGGGCCTGGAGAACTGGCTGGGCTTTGCACTCTTCTTCGCATCAACCCTCTTCACTTCTATCTGCATCCATACGATTAACTGCCGTGGCAAGCCGGCCAAATACATCCCTGGTGGTTTGACCGAGCTCGTGAACCCTGGCACGGATAATGCCTCTACGTTCGTGCTTGTCTGGACTCTGTTTTTCGGTACGTTTCACAGCTATCTTTGCAATGCTGTTGAGCTCATGACCGACCCCAGGTATCGTCCATGGTAATATGACTAAACTGCCTGCGAAAAATCCCAGCTCAATCACATTGCTACCTAGTGTACGATTAGTCTGTTCTCAAGCAGCTCGTGAACTTGCCTGTGAATATTTGTGAATATTAGCTTGTAAGCTTCCCTGTGAATGTCATTGCCTTGTGCTGACTCGCCAACAGACTTCGACTTCGCGACCCGACCTCGCTGCTATTTGGAAGGATCAGTAGACCGTGAACAACGGATTGATATAATGAATCTAACTTTTATTCGTACACGGGGGAGCTCATGGATGTCGCCAATAGTCTGGTCAAGGTTATCCAGATCTGGTTCGGCGAGATCGCCACGTGGATACCCACGCGATAGCCACACAAACTACACGTGGCTGGTGGCTGTGCAACACCCGATCCGGGCTTCCTTGTCTCTTCCAGAACGGTAAAATAAGAGATGGCAAAAATCATTCCCGTTTCTCTTCGCTCTTCCTCTCTACAATGTCCAGTCAATACGTCCTGCTCCAGTTTGGCTCTGACCCCTTCAATGCTCGCTATGAAGACCTCGAAGGCCGCTCTGCGTTCACCCTGTATGTCTTCTGCAATCGTTACCCCTCTGAGTCACGAAGCTACAGGAGGCTTATACCTGATCATGGTTTCTTAGGGCATTGGTGAATTCCGTGGAGTGTAGCGCCTTGTGTTGCTCTACTGACGCGCCCTACAGGCTTCGCAAACCCCCACACTTGTCATTAAAATGACTCGCGAAGCTGTATGGTCTCAACAGCATCCAGGCATCCACGGCCCCGATAACTCCTACTTCTACTTCGGCCCTGCGACAGCCCCGGGATATGTTATGTATGGAAATAATGGAATCGACATCCCGATGTCGCATCTTCGCCGCCAGCATAGAAATGGGAGCACGTACGTTTCATTCCCCTTAACGTTGTTCCGCGTCGGTGTTCTAACATCGGTCCGCCAGATCGCGCTATTTCACTGCACAGAGCGGTAGAAATATCAAATGGAGAATCGAGCCTACTCGAATGGAGGTATGTTGTTATTGTCATTAATCCCTGGACATCACAAGATTGATTGCTATCGTCTCCCCACCGGCGCCTAGTGCTTAGATGGGCGAACTGTCTTAGCTGTGTGGGAGATAAACCAGCCGGAGGATGAGTACCATGCACGGCTGACTATCAAGCAGCCCGGCCTGCCTCTCGTCACAGAACTCCTCACGACGCTAATATTAAATCGCATGGCTCAAGATCTCGGATGGTGATACTTCCCGCCCTGGCCTGCCCCTTTTCGTTTCGACAATCGCCCCACGTTCTCATTCATGAATCCTCATGCCCACATTGATTCACCCATCATTTCTCGGAGTCGGCCAATCCTCCCCGCCATTGCTATTACTTCGTACATGTATTACTATATTTTCGCATCTCCACACCCTTGGGAAGTCGGTCGCATACCTTTTTATATTTTTTATGATCACGAAGAAGCCATGCATTCGTTGGATATCTCTCGGATTTCTCCAAACCTAATCACCCCACCAAATGATGCAAGGACACCATATACCCGCGGCAAACATACATATCACAGATACACACCGTCTATTTATTAATCCTCCTCCTTACGCAATTCTTCCAGCAGCCCAGTCAACCTTCCCCACTCGGGCTCATCCTCAAAGTCTCTGGTTCGGCCGACGAATGTCCGCACGATACTTCGTCCTTGCAACTGCCATTTGAAATCCTCTCCGACTCGGGGCCCAAAGTTTCGCAGAACATCCACGATCTCCTCGACCTCAATCACGGCTTCCCGCCACCTCTCTACGTCGGTCTCGCCTTTCTCCATCGTCCCGGCTATCCCACACCGGTACGCGTCCAAATACGCCTTCACAGCGTCTTCCCACCGCGATTGCCAAGTCAGCAGCCGTGCGTAGGCCCGGAAGATACGGGGAGACGACACTTGAGGCAGTATGATCCGGTCAAAGAGGTCAGAGACGCTTCGGAGGAGACCGTGCCCTTCGTTGGGGTTGTGTACCGCCTTCTGGGGCTCAGCACCTTCCACGGCGTCTGCTTCCTTCGCGGGTGCTCGCGTTACCGCGTCCACTAGACGTTCCAGGACGTCTTCGTCCACAGATTTAGCACCTACTTTGGCGCCGGTTTCCTGAACCACACGGCCCAGGGCTCGGCTCGCCTCGGAGAGCTCGCCGACGTCCATGGCTACGATCATGTAGTTATTCCACATACGCCAATTCTCATAGCTATATCTGAGTCCCTGCTTTAGTGCGCGGAACGCCAGAGTCCTATTCGCGAACGGGGATTTCGAGGACGTCAGGGGCGTCACGTCTTCTTCCTTCTCTTCTTGGCCTTGGGGTTCCTGCTATACATATAAGATTAGCCAATTCGATCTATGCCATGTGGCGGTTAGGCCATGCGACCGACTGACCTCTGCATCAGTTTCGTCATCGGCTGGACTCTTCACGGCTTTTTCGCTGGCCTTTCCCTCCGTCGACTCCCCCATATGGAGATACATGCTCGCGAGATTATTCCAACTCTCCGCGTCCTCTTCATCGATGGCCACGCACCGCGTGAACGCAATTCTGCCCTCCTTCCAGTCCTCGACGCGTATTGCCGCGCAACCCAGAATAAACCACGATCTCGAGAGGAGCGGGTTAATCGCTACGGCCTTTTTCAAGCATTCAATCGCCTCCGGATACTTCGCCCGCGCGAAGTAGTAGCCACCGAGCGAACGCATGGCTCTCCCGGATGTCTTCCCCGAGATCTCCCAAGCCCGCTGATAGTGCTCAACGGCCTGATCAGGCTCGAGATCACCCAGCAAGCACCAGAACTTGGCTTCCCGCGTGCTGGCGAGGCTTCTCCTCCGATCTGAATCCGGAAGCAAAGCAGCTTTGCCACGCGAGGTGACGACTTCGGACTCGGATTTCCGACCCTCTATCAGATCGCGCAGGATGGTTATGCCTTTCTCTGGGCGCTCCATCGCTACGTAGCACTTGACTACCTCCTCGTACATTTCCAGCCGCTCGAATATTTCGAGCGCGGATTTTACGACGCCCAATGTGAGGAATCGCTCTGCGAGCTCGCGTTCCATGTCCCATTTACTGGGCAGGGGGATGGTGTGGAAGTAGTATAGGCGTTCTGGAACGGTGGAGTCGGCTGTGGGCATCTGATCGACGAGAGCTTGGAGTTGGAGAGTGGCGCGCTCGACGGTGCGCGTTCGGGTGGATTCGAGTCGAGAGCGCAATAATAGCGCCATGGTATGAACTGACCAGTTGAGGGGATGGGAGATGACACGTGAAACGTAAGGAGACATTTGTTCCGTCGTCAGTCCATGAAGTGGCTGCGTGTTTCTGACGTTCAAGCAAAGGGAGAGGAGGATGCATTGATCGAGGGGATGGAGGGGGGGTTGCGAGGAGGGATCCAGGTGTGTAAGTCGAGGGTTCAGAGATGTAGGGTTCGATGATGTGAACTCCGTCTGTTCTAACAATGTGTCATCGTTTAGCGAGAGCGTCTGTGGGAGTTGGGGAGCTGTGATGTCGCCTGTCGACTCGACTGTGGCATCAGGCACGTTCTGAGAACTCGAGTCCGTGAGACGACTCTGGGCCAGAAGTATGAGCTGACTGAGCTCGTTCTGCTGGAATTTTGTGCGCTTTCCCAGTGCCCCTGACAGCTCGTACTCGAGGCCAGTAGCCCGTGAGGCCCGAACAAAATACTCTGCCGCTAACTTGTCCTGGCCGAATAGGTGGTAAAGGAGGCCCTGTTCTAATAAAAGTCGCCCTGCTATTTCTGGGTCGGCCGAAAATTTCGCTTCGAGCGTTTTGAAGGAGTCTGTGACTTCAGTGGGAAGTGGGACTGGCTCGTCAAGAATTTCCTGATGGGCCAAGCTCGTACGTAGACGCCACCATAAGGCAGATTGACAGTGCACGTAGGGAACGCCTAGAAGGATCTGAGCGAGCCTCAGGAACACTGGATATTGTGTAAGGTGGTAGGCAGGCTCTCCGCCGTAGGCAAGTTCCGAGATAGATTTTTCGTTAAGGAATTCTTCTGACACCGACGGTGATGCATCAGAGAGTAATGTGAGTAAATCGAGGGGTTTCAAATCCACGTCAGGGCCAGTCCAGTTGGCCTGAATGAATACGTGCAGGCACGCTACGGCGATCGTGAGGCGAGTCAACTCCCCTTCCGCGTCATCGGTTGAGGAAGGTAACGATGGATCGTAGCACGCCTCTAGAGAATGATCCGTGATATCCGACGAGGTGAAGCGTAACACATCCCGTGCAGATGAGGAGGTGAGTGCCTCTCGGAAGCCGCCGTTTACGACTGTTTTGGCGAGGCTGATGATAGCGCTCTCGGACGATTCATCGATGTTAGCATCCCATCTTCCTGTCAATAAGGACTTTTCTATTAGGAAAAGTTCAGGGCCCATCGCAGCAGAGAGCAAGTAGAGACAAGGTCGAGTAAGTTTTGGTCGAAGATTCGGAAGAGCTTTCAAAGCTTTGCCAGGCACGTGGAAAATTATCGATCGTCCAAAACGGGACATCTATAAAAGGAAGTGCCGAAAGGGCGGGCCGCTGCGAGGAGTCCGGCCGCCTAGTCAGGACTTCAAGAATCAAGAGTACAGAAGCCACTGGAAATAACACGACTTTGACATGGTCGGCTCGTGGTACGTCTAGCATGAGAGGCTTCGGACGACAACCACCTATTGACCTTTCTCGCACTCGAGTCTGTAAACTGGTGCCGCGATCGTGGTCCGTGGAAAGTATCACTATCACATTCAAGACCAGCTAAGTACATCTGACACCGTCTGTTCCTTCCGTACAAATGTCATGCAGAGACTTTGAAATAATAGGATTATGCGGAGCATGATTCCAGAAGTATTGGCGGGTTCGAGGCCAGAGATGAAAGCACAACTTGGGTGTCCCGGATGGATCCACTAGAGTTCGAAGCCTCCCAAAAGCCTCCTGGTCAATCTGGAGAACCGGTGTCAAGCAAGACAAATTGCTTTCTTCCAAATCACGGATTCTTTCCGACGTCCAGACAATCTGTGATGTGCAGTAACTTCAAGATGAACAGCGCAGGGGCGTACTTCAGGTTTAGCCTCCGAGATAATAGTGCGCGGCCGGAGGTGCAACTAAACTTAAAGATTGTACCTTTGCCCGAGTAGGACGGTATGCCCACCGAACAGCACCTAAACAGAAAGTATGCACTCTAGGCGCATCTCCGGTTCCTAGATATGTAGATAGATATGTTGCACCGTGTACAAATTCCAAAACGTGCGTTACATCGCGCGTTTTGAGCCCACTTGAATGATGAAGAACTTATAATCATGAGAAGCAAAGAGAAGGCTGCATTGGTCCAGATCTGATGCAGGAGGTTGGAAATTCTCATTGTCAACGCGCCTTGAAGTCGGAAGGATAGGGGTAACTGCAATCCATTTTAGGCTACTTCACGCATCACGTGAAAATTTGCCTCTTCCTTCCAACCGCGAGTCAACTTTTATCGGACTTGTCCTGGACCTCTGAGGATGTCTTCGCAGAGACGCAGCACAGTATACGATCTCGCGAGTCTCAGGCTACATCCAGATGGCTCTCGTGTTCAGCAGTCGTCGCGTAATCTGCGACCACAAACATCCAGGCAGACTACACGCGATTCACGAGGTAACTGGATCGCTAGAGATGCCGCAGGGTCTGGTACCGTCCAGAAGCGCCGAAGAGCCGCTGCATCGAGCGAAGACGGAGAATTAGATGGCTCAGGTGAAGAAATAGACGCTAACGCTATGCGTAAAGACAAGGGAAAACAAAAGGAAGAGAATACAGAGTCCGACGGTCATGAAGATAACTCGGAGGCTTCAAAGCCTCGAGGCGGGAACCGTGCCGCCAAGCGTCTAAAATTCTCCCATGATCTCGGGTTTCTTGAAACACCTGTCGAAACGCCTGCCAAACATTCTGTCCCTGAGCATCTTTCGCCTCACCCGAAGCCGTCGACCTTATCCCTTCCGTTGCCGTCCTCGGTAACTATAAACCGGGCTCAATGTCTTCGTTCTTATCTGATTAGGATGCTTTGTTCCGTGTCTAGGATTTATTGAAGTCCGTTCACTACTTGTCAAGTCGTTATTACAGTGAAAGAGGACAACTCTATGACGCTTCGAAGCAGTTTCGTAAAGAAAAGAAAGAACGACGACGTAGGAGACTTGGAGAGCAGGACAAGTCGACCGGCGACCCTCATTCGGATCAAGATAGAGGCGACGAGGAAGAAGACCAGAATGAAGAACCGGATTCCGCGAACGAGCAGGCGAACACTAAATCTAGGAAAGGGAAAGAAGGGAAGTTGAGGACGAAGCGCGGAAGGGATATGTACAAAAGGATGGATGGATCCGCCCTGATGGTAATTGGTGAGTATGTTTGCAATCTGAGCTATATCCAACCGTACCCATGTTATCTCTATCACTTCTGCCAGGTATGCTACTACAAGAACACGTCGCACGGCTTATCCAGAGTAAAGCCCCCGATGGATGGGAAGACCTTCTCGCAGAGGCATCGGAGGAAGAAATGGAGAAGGAAGTAGCAGCTGACGCCTCTTCGGACGATGACAGTCTTGCTGAAGAAGAAGACGAGGGTGACGATTTGGTGACCGAAAATGGTGGGGCTCTGATTGAGGAGCGGCCCGAAGGTGCTTCGGGCTCAGATGATTCGGGTGGAGAGGATACCGGCAGTCAGGGCAGCGAAGAGGATCCAGAGAACCAAAGTGCTGGTGAGCCGCCAGCAAGCTCGATCGGCGATGATGGACTAGAATCAGATGGTGAACACTCTAGCGGTAAGCCCTATTATTTTGTTTTGAATCTTGTTGAACATATTCTCTAGACGAAGCATCTATGGATTCCGAATGAGCGAATAGACCACTTGATCCAGATGTCTCAAGGTCATATAATGGTCTATCACCTTCGCCTCCGACACTCCCACGACATTTGCGTGGTTGACTGGTCACTGACTATTGTCTTGTTGGTAGTGTCTACATACCTAGGATCGGCCACTTTCGGTCGGATGTACCGCATCGATCGCGCACCCTTCTTGAAACTCTCCTTGAAGTGCCTTCCTCTATTCAACATCTACGTGTATTCTTGGGCATCTAATGCGCCTACAAAACTACACTATCACCAAAGCACCGGTCATGTCTATCGCCAAATCCAGATCCACAAGCTCAGGCTTACCATCTCTGGGCCGAGTCAACGGAACACGGCAGGCCCTCGACTACAAAAATGGACGCTGCTTCCGGCCAATAAATCGCAGGGATGAGGAGCCGGCCCTTAAGCGTCCACACGTCAGCACTTCGCCTCCAAGTATAGTATTAGTTCAACTTCAACTTCCAACGTCCACGCAGCAGCAGCTATATCCTGAGCCTTGAGCTTGAAGCACAAGGCTGCAGTTATCTTGTCACACTGACAAGTGAATTTCGTCTGCCCTGGGACTCACAACTATCCCAATACAATACAATATCGACCTGTCCAGTAACCTCAGTACTACTGCGCTGGTCAAAACTTGATGGATTCGTCCCTATCAAATCTTCCTACCGATATCTTGCTCGAGATAGTCGGATCTCTCTTGCTGCAGGATGCAGTGACTCTTTCTACGGTACGGTCACACGTAAATCTCACTTGATCATCTCTCAAGGCTGCTCCAGACGTGCCGCGAACTCTGGTCACTATCCCAAGAACGCACTTTCTGGATCAAAACTTTCGAGGCGACGCGTTTTTTGAGGCCTCTCCCATGTCCTCTCTACGAAGACTTCGGAAAACTCGACCTTCCTGCTCTCAAGGGTCTAGTCCGACATGCCATGAGACTTGAGCAGAATTGGTCCCAGGAGAGACCTCAAATTTCAGCCCCAATCCAGTCGTTTTCCTTAATATCGCCGAATGATGACGAGGGAGCTATAGAAATCCTTTTCAACATTCCCGGTACCCCTTTCATAGTCACGCACTGGGGAGGCTCTGTGACGTGTTGGAACAGAACGTCGGGCAGTGAGCTTTGTTCTGTTGTGATTGGAGGTGGCATTTACCACAAAAGCACAATTCATGAAGAACATGGAAGCTGCTCTATTGCCTTTCAAGTAAACCAAGTAGTCTCTTCGTCGGAACATCTTATAAAGTGAGTCTTCACCGTATTGGTTGACCGAAACATCCAACTGACGCTGAGAAAATAGTGTGTTGATGGTTCTTCGCGTCCTATATGGACCAGGGCGCGAAGTCTCGATGGGTGTTGTCTTTCGCCATGATTATGCCCCCGGGGAGCCGGACTCCTCCGACGGCGTCTACCCAACGATATCGCTAGACTCACATATTGTCGTCGTATTCATGGTTCCGGAAATGAATATCTTGGCTTTCAACATGGCTTCCGGGAAAGCGGTCACTATCAAGACTGATCTCCCGCACCTGGTAGCTCATTTAAGTTTCATCTATGCTCTTCCCCGGTGGCTGATTGATCTATTCGCAGGACCAGCCCGTCGCGCAAATCTTTGATAGGAAGATATACGTCCACCACAACGACGGAGTAGAAAAATACCTTTACTGCTGCCCCACTCGGATGCTTCCTTACCCTGATAATCTTTCCGTGTCCTCGAGAGGCGAAATTCGATGGCATCACACTATTGAACCCTATCGTTGCGGGGTACCGAAAGAACTGACATTCCACCATGACCAGGATGTCACCCTGTCAGGATTTTCTGGAGCGTTCCTCGTCCATATCTCGGATCTGGATGGGCGTGAAAACATCTTCAGCTATTTTCCAATGCCGAAATCTGTCGAACCCCACAATACACCCCCATCCCCTGTCCAATCCTTCACAATCAACGAAGAGTTCACTTATCTGTCGGCCGCTACTCCCTGGTCAACTTCTTGTTTTTTAATCCAAACAGAAGACTCAGAAGAAATACTGAAGCTCGCACGCTTCCATCCGGATACATATTCTGTCTCTGTGCATTCGCTTGAGGAGATACCTCGTTGCATTGCGTTAGAGCGGCCTGATATGCTGGAAATGGCACTTGACGATCAYTTGGGAGTAGTGATGGTGCTGAGCGACGAGGGAGTTCTGTTTTCCATCCCATACGCCTGATAGACGCGTGTGGTCGGTTGGCTGAGGAATAACACACAATAAGACCATCTCGACACCCATATATAACCTTGGCACCCGGTGAAGCTGAAGCAAGAGGAAGTGGATGGTGGAGACGGTTGGTTGAGATTTCTTCGCTGAAGATAGGTGGAACCGTTCGGTGAAGCTGCAGCAGGAGGAAGTGGGATGAAGTTGGACACGGTTTCTTGAGATTTATTCGCAGAAGATAGGTGTAACTGTTCGGTGAAGCTGCAGCAAGAGGAAGTGGGATGGTGGAGACCGTCTCTTGAGATTGTTCGCGGGCCGGGAGATAGGTGTAACTGTTCTATGTAAGTACATCCAACATTTGGAAAAGCTGTTATGAAATATCACAGGCTATGTACCGTACGAGTCACGACCGAGATGTAAAATTCCTGTCTGTATATGGTCGACAGGATTTGGACTCTTTTTATACAATATTACAATTCCAGTCTGAGTTTAAGCTGGGTGCTATAGGTTTCATAGGTGCTAACTAGTCATATGGTTCCCGATGAGGAACGACTGGGTCCCGCGGTGACATTAATATTGTTCAGCATCTCGAGGGGACAGTAATTCACAGCCAGAGAAACAAACGGCCATTGACAGACTGGCAATTGGAGTCAAAGTGTGTTCGTGACTTTGCCTCAAGAGACTCTGAATCAACTGTCCATCGACATCCTCCAAAGTGACAGAAAGTACTGTCTCCATCAGTCATAATTATCTACGTTGCCTCGGTGCTGTCAACTTCTGCATC
>CEMG01181834.1:2476-35006 GCA_001179705.1 Baeospora myosura
GTCGGGCGAGGGCGGGCACCGCCCCAGCTGTGGCGCTTTTCAAGCCCTTCCTCTACGAGTTCTTCAATTAAAAGTAGGCTAGGCAGAATATTCTGACATCAATTGGCCAGCAAGGCACATACTTACTCTTATCTCGTTCATATGACCTTCCTTAGACATGTAGCAGTCTGCTCTCACAGTCACTTTGTGTTCGTGGCGCGACACAAACACGCTGTTACAGTTCAACAGTTGAGTATGGTACACATTCAAGTTTGTCTTACTTAGTACATTGCCAGCATTCCATAAGCCTACAACCTCCGAGTCAGAGTCCTACTTGACCAGAGACTTCATCTTCTCATCGTCTGGTCCAAGGAGAATATCATAATGTCCGGGTCTAGCTCAGAATATGATATCAGTCATGTAACTGACAGAGCAGAGATGGACGCACCGATATAGCAGTATTAGCGGCACCGTTCCCGTATCTGTCGCATTGTGCAGCTCCACAAAGTCGACCTGTCCATTCGCTCCACGCCCATCCAGGTAGGCCACATTTACATTGATTTGCAAAGCTTGGGATAACGCTGTCATCTGTACGTGGTCTGGAAGCAGTGAGCAAGCTTGCTTGGAGAGCAGCATATGCGCATTAACTTTCTCACCTGCTTCCTTCCCTACGGCCTCGACAAAGCTTTCGCAGAATTGGCGGACTCCCATCTGTTCACCGAGTTCTGGATGGAATAGAAACCCCTCAAAGGAATCCGAATGTTGGCGGATTTGGGCGGACTGAAAGATGGTGAGCATGACTGAGATGTGAAAAGGACAGTCGAGTCCTAACTTACTGTCAGCAATCTCAGATACACCACGATTGAGTTCGATACTGCCCGGCAGGGATATCAGCACAAGACCGAACAGTAGCTTATGACAAGGCGTACCTTCAGGGGACTGGAATGCGGCCAATAACTCCTTCGCGTCCAGCTTTCTGCCTCTGTCGTCTGGTTTCACGATATTCTCGACAAGCGAAGCGAAAACGTCGTAGAAATCCTCAAACACAAGCCTCTGGAATCCACATTGCTCCAACAACGGCAAGCTCGACTCCAATGTGGACATTCCACTTGCCACGGCCAGCGCTAGATCGGGGGCGTGTAACAGTCGTTCGACATACGCAAATGCCACGGCTGTTTAAAGATGACACTAGATATTATCAGAGATACAAATCGGATCATCAATGGGACAGGCCACTTCACATCTGTAGAAACAATCTCCATCACCTGCAGAAAGGTAAGCCACGTTTCGGGATTGGTCTTTGACGACCGCAGACACAACACTCACCTCGAGTTCTTCTGATGAACTTGTAACCATGTTGAGTGAGCCAGTCAATCTGCTGCACAAATGAAGGTGATCCATTCTCGTATTCGGCTCGCAACACAGACATGGGGGCGATGTCATCGATCAGAGGACGCGACACTGTGCTCTCATCCAACAAACTCTGTAAGAGAGACGCTATATAAGCACATCTAGCAAAGTACAGGAGGAGAAGGTGACTGTGACGTACCTGGTTCAAGTCGTGAAGCTGAGCATTCGATAGTGACGAGAGGTCTGTAATCGTGTGAAATGAGTGTTCAGCACGAAGTTAATTGAACCGATCGTGATCGAAATCGCACCTGTATCCTCATTGATTTCGGCAGCCCGAGAAGCATCATCTACATCAGGAAGACCACTACTGCGAAGACGAGCTGTAGGGGCAGGGTCGTTAACATTCGGCGGGGCTGCGCCACTAGGATCGGGAGAGGCGAAATAATGCATTATTGCAGCACAGTACTAACGCGGAGTGGGAGGATGGGACGGTGGTGTGGATTCCATGCACTTTCAAAGACGATGTGTGATGCCCGAGGTTCGCTTTACAAGTTCGCGTCAAAAGCTGAGTTTGGTGACCGTGGTTCGAATTAGGGATTCAGCTGGCTGCACTGCTTTTCCGAATATGTTGCCAAAAGCGGAAACCATGCGTTGCTTTTCCAGAAATATTATACAATAGATACACCTACAGACACTTAGTAGCTATAGATACAAGAATAACGATAGATGTGCAAAGCAGAAGTCCAAAAAAATATGCATCCACAGCCCTTTCCCAATATTCAATCCGAGTCACGCACATTCTTTTGATTCTTAGCATAACCGTCCAACTCTGCCAAGATTGCTCTCCGAGCCTCTGGAGTTTCACGAGCACTACCGGCAGTAGATCAGCACAATGATAAACTGCACTGAAGGAAAGAAGCACTGACAATTCAATTGCAAACTTTGGTACGTCAGTGGGGAACTCGATAAACCCAAGCGCAACCAGAGCTTCTCGCCGGGATGCCAACCTTGAAGGATCACATCAACAAACGTTGTTTAATAGCAGCAATACAAAGACGTACTGCTCTTCTGGGGTGGGCAGAGGTTTGTGGTGCCTCCGTACGGGCGGCCACTGCGGTTTCGGTTTCGGGGGAGATTTTGATCCTTGAGGTGAAGCCTCCACTCCAGATTTGCGCACTCTCTTGCGACGAGTTTTCTGCTCGTGGATTGGTCACGATATCAGGTTCTGGAAGAAAGGGGGCACGTACTAGCATAGTCTTGACTCGTTCTTCCTCAATCCGACTTGGAATGAGCATCTCATCGTTACGGTGGCTGTAAGCCACTCCCACAGAGCTCAGGATTTTCTCAATATTATCCTGTTCCCGGAGTTTGACGGACGGCAGGTCTAGACGCGCTTTCTCAGTATAGAATAGCTGTTGAAACGGGACCTACGCACCGTCATCCAGGAGGAGACTCCCAAGGCCGCGCATATTAATCTAAGAGAAGATCAGCAAACGCGTCGTACCCTGTTCAACAATGGAGCCTACATCGTCCTTGATCGCGGCCTCAGCTTCAGCGAAATCGACGTGGTCTTTCCCGTTCTTCTTGCCTTTGGGAGCATCCATATTGGCCAAAGCCCAGTCTAACTCGGCAAGACTGGCTTTTTCAATCTAGGCAGGCAGGCACTCAGTATATGAGGAGAAGTAAACACGCTATGTATGAGACTGACAGCTATCTTCGTCGTGGAAGTGTTTTCATGCAACTTGAAGAGGTTCTTGATGCCGAACAGCTCTCCCTGATGGGCTGTATCGCCTTGGATTCCTTGGAAATATCTGTTGGTGGCGTGTGAACACAGCGTCCTTCCTAATGTGAATTTGCTTTGCCATACCTCGTTTGTATGCTTGCATCATAGCCAATTGCCATCTGTTGTTGCTTGTAAAGTTGACGTGCATAGATCAGTTCTTCAATCGAACCAGCACCGAGGAGTCGATAGACGGAGACATCGCGAGTCTGCCCAAATCGAAACGCCCTATAAAGATGGCTTTAGCAGTGGCGGACGGCTAGCAGTCCCGGACGCACCTGTCCATTGCCTGGAGATCGTGTGCGGGATCTAGAGAAAGGTCAGTATGACGCAGACTGGCGCCAGCACAACTACCACGCACTCCAGTTCGGATCTAGAGGGGACCATTGTCAGCAAAGTACGAGGGTACTAGAGTGCAAGCCTCACCGAAAATTACAACTTTGTTGGCCCCTGAGCGCAGGAAGTATCAGAATCGGTCGACCTCATTGTCAAGAGCACTTTACCAGTCAAATTGAGGCCCGTTCCTCCCGCAAGCGTGGATATGAGAAAGATAAATACATCAGGGTCCTCGTGAAACTTGTCTATCATAGGCATGCCTGCAGCGCAACGACACAGATCAGCATGAGAAAATGTATGCCGGAAAAGCACCTACGATCTTTCGTCTTCGTTTCGCCATCCAGTTTCAAAAAGCCATAGCCTAGAAAAAACATTAACCATTATCACCATCCAGAGGAGCAAAGACTTCTAGTACTCGCCCTCAGCCTGGAGATGATACTCCAGCATCTCTATGAGCTTCTTCGCCTTTGTGAATATCAGGACCTTGTTCGTTGGATCCTTCCGCCATTCTGCAAGCAGAAGCTCCAGCGCCTGGATACAGACAGTCCTGACATCAACAAGCGCCATGTCTTGCATGACAGAGATACGCACACTCCACTTCCCACAGTATTGACCTGACAACTTGGCCATCGCATACTTGGGGGAATCACCATCAGGAAAGGCGAGATCTGCTAGTACCCGGTTCCTGGCAGTCTGGAGGAAGAAGTTCAGGACGCTTCTCAAAGAAGTTCGAAAGTACACCAAATACCTGGTCAGCTGTGTCGGTAGGGCCTAGGACAGAAATCAGTCAGACAGAAGAAATAGTGTCGTACAGTTGATACGTACCTGGCAAAATCAAAGCTAGGTGATTGGACACCTTGATCAAGACTGATATGTATCGGAGCATGTCCTTCGCGTCGAACGGACGACAGCATGCTTTACGACTGAGACGATAGAGCGACAGTTTCGGCCAGACATTCAGCAACGCACAACAGTGACCCAGAAATGATGGCTTACATCTTACCAGATCCACAAAAGCATGGACCGTCCTTGTGAATCAGATCTTGAACGGCGTCGATGTCAAGGACATTTTTGTATACGCTGATTTGTATGGGCGTCAAGGGGCAGAAGACGACTTGATCTGTCTTGTCAGGAAGCTAAGAAAGGTGGTAGAAGTTTTGTAAGACCAAATTTTGCCCAATGGCCAGAGACGGCGATATTTACCTGGTCCTTGATAATGTCTTTCGTTCTGCAGGATGACCATCAGCCAAACAACAACAGACACAGGGCAGAATGCAAATACCTTCTCAAGAAGAACAGTGGCAATAGTTTATTTTTCAGAACAACAGCCACAGCCTGAACATGGAAATCGCACTGAGCCGCCAGTCCACTCGACAAGAAAAGCACAAAGCCTACCAAACTCTTCGCCCTCTCCTCTTCGCTCGCCCCTGCCGACTGGCCCTTCGTCAACGGCTTTACCACATAACCCTTCCACTGCTTAGCCGTTCCCAACCGTCCTGGGTTTGTCCAATCAAGAATAGCCCACATCTCGTCGTACGAATTCTGTATCGTTGTCCCCGTTAGCCCGAATCGTCGATTGCAGACGAACTGGTTGAGGGCTATAGTGATCTTGGCTGATTTCTTCTTCACACGGTGGACTTCGTCCACGAATACGCAGGTCCAGGGTAGGGAGTCGAGAATGTCGATGTTATTCCGCGCAAGGTCGAATGTCGTGAGGACTAGTGTGTCAGCGCGTCAGCGAGGATCGAGGAGCATGTAAAACCAGGCAGGTAGGTTCAAGCGTACCGACATCAAGCCTGCCCTTCTTAAAGTCGCTCAGGACGGGCTCCCGCTCCTTCGATGTGCCGGTGTACAATCCGACTTCGAAGTATCCCCACTAAATGACTCATATGGGTTAGTGAATCAGGTTTGCAGGAATTCCGATACTCACCTTCTCGAGCTCACGCTCCCAATTGAGCACGACCGTGCTGGGCGCAATGATCAAACAAGTCGGCCACGTCGCGTCAGCAGGCGGAAGCTCCCTTCGCTTCTTCCAGGCGTCTAGGTCCTGCAACTTCGACACATGGTTCCGGCGGCGGTCCTGGTCTGTCACCACACCATCTTTGCGCATGATAGCGGATAGGAAAGAGATCACTTGGATTGTTTTACCTGTAGATATGTCAGCGGTCAGCTCGGAGGCTGCTGATGTGTGTCTCACCCTAATGATATTCATGAGTAGAGCACACGCGAAACATTCGAGAGAAACTTACTAAACCCATATCATCACCAAGCAACCCACCCCTTCCTTCTTTATACCTTTCCCAGAAGAACCGCACACCGTCCCTCTGATAGTCACGTAGGTATGTATTGATAGCAGCCGGCACGACGATGCCCTTCGCCCCGTCCAGCACTAGCGGGCCTAGCAACGTCTGTCCTGCACTAAGTTCGATTTCAGGGCGAGGATATAAGCGCGGGTTGGCTGTGATAATGGGTTCAGGCTCTGAGTCAGACTCCGTCGCTGAGTCAGAGTGCACCGAGGGCGTGCGTTTGGGCCGCGGCGGCGGCGTGGGTTTCTTGGGCCTTGGGGCAGCGACAAATGGCTCAGCCTCCGAGTCGGACTCCGTGGCAGAGTCGTCGTCGGGAGGAGGACGTTTGACAGGAGTTTTCGAGGCTACGGGACGGGGAATTTCCTCTGGCTCAGACTCGGATTCTGTTGCGGAGTCGTCTTCGGGGACAGGTTTGGAAGCTTTTGGTTGGGCAGCAGAGGTTGCTTTACGCAGAATCTCCATGGTCTTCAACACAACAGGTTCTTCGTCAGGTTCCTGCGGCTCGACATCCGAATCTTGGTCTAGGTCTTGTTCCTCGCCTGCATCCTCTTCGTCGTCTTCGGAAGCCGAATGAAGTCCAAGATCATCACCTGCGTATATTCAGTATCATGGTATCTATACAACTGTAAGTTCTCAACGCACCAAAGAAGTTTAATAACGGATTCGTGCCCTGGGTCTCCCTCGCAAGTGAACCTGAACAGAACGTTAGTTCGATCCCCTACAGTCATGCAGCAGACACGAACCTCTTTTAGGCTTCACAACCTCGTCCCCTGAGTAGGAGATATCATCTATATGTCGCTTTCGTCCTCTCTTCGAGCCCGAAGTTGATGTCCGCGCAGATTTCACTCCATTGCTCGCTTGTTTCTTCTTCTTGGACTCGTAGACATATTCCCCCGGGTTGAAGTCCGAGTCCGAGTCAATTTCTAAAAGTATAGAGCTGGCTTAGAGGGTAGGAATCGTCATGGGGTCGAATATCACAAACCTATGGGTGCTGGGACTGACACGAGAGTGCCTGGAGACAAGGTTCCTGGTCAGGGCGTCGCGGAGAATGGTCAGAGCTCAAGCGCTCACGTTTGGTGTAGGAAGATACTTTGTTCTTATTCTTGAGTTCAGGCATCGATACACACGTTCATAAAGGTTGAGAACAGGAATAATAAAAATTAAATGAGTGTGAAGGTCAAGTCGCGTCAGGCACGTGATGGAATTGCTTTTCGGCTGCGAACGATAGCCTTATTTGGGCAGTGCCGGGCATAGCGCCTTGCGATTCCCGCTTAGACCTAACGTGGCCTCAGACTCTCAGAGTGGAGCAACTGGTTCATTGATGAGGAGCTCAAGCACCAATTATCGGTCATATTACTAGCAAAACATCGAGGGGGAGTAAGAGATAATGTGGAACCGACTTCAAGGACCTGAGAGCACTTATTGACACAGGATGGGATGAAAAGGACCGGAATGAATGAAATGCGAGAAAAAGATGCGAGGATGGCCCACAGAGACAGACAGATAAACGTGATAGAAAGGGATGGTATTGCTCAAAACTCAATCAAAGGCCTCTTCCGCACTTCTGCGCACTAGTCTCCGTACTTTCTTCCTGTAAGCTAGCAGACGATTGCATCAGCACGACATGCAGCGCAAGACCCAGTCAAAACGCCGAAATACCTTGGAGATCCGTCCGCACTTCCTTAGCCGCGTCCACATTAGCTGGACTATCGAGATTGGGTGTGTCAGAGGAAAGCAAGGAGATTACGCTGATGAGCTGTGGGTTTGGACGCAATACCAGTCAGATTAACAAGTATAAGCGGGCACGACGAATCACGCACGATTGACTCGACGGTATGGACCGGCATCCACCGTTCCCCAGCGTCCTCGTATCCATATTGGTCGTCACCAGGGGCATGCTAGAAGAGAAGGATTCGAGCTATGAGATGGAGTCTCAATACGAGAACTTTGCAGCTCACGAGAATAGAAACACAGACGCCGCCATCGGCATAAACTATGAGGAACAACGTGTTAGTCGCCAGCTAGGAAGTACCGATACCCACTGACTGTTGGGGTGCCACATAGGTGTTATGAAGCGCATCTTGGGTGGCAACAGGGGGAACTCGGGCGGGAATGACAATCGAGCCTTGAAGAATCCACCCTCACTGAAGTCCAGCTAGAGATTAGTGTCGGTGCTATGCGCATTGTAGTAATTTCCGTACTAAATTGTATCTGGCGGGCTGCGAGTCGTTAGTTGTCTGCTACTGCTAGTGATAGCACCAGTACACACCCAATGATCATAATTTCCCATTCATACAGGTTATCATCATCGACAAGTCCTATTAGCGTCTCAATCATCAGCTCAGAGGTTGATGTAAGGCATTGCGGCGCACGGACCGGCTGAGAACCCCTCAACTGGGTGCTTGGTGAGTTCTGCGAGCTGACGTCGCAGAAGAAGAGTATTGGACGCTGGGGTACCGCCTGGCGTCGATGGTTTGGACATAGTTATAAGGCTCGATGACTGGCGATGTGGTTAAGGGCGAAAGGCACCTGGCGGAAGCGGAGAAAGAGATCGTAGCATCATGTGACTTAGGGCCATAAGATAAATCGGCGCGAAATTCGTTCAGAATCATCATGGATCTCGGAATTGCTTTGAAAGTGTGCAGAGTGTAAGTATCCGTACCGGAAGAGACACATAGATACATTATGTCTATGTATTGGTGGAAATACATGGCGGAAGCTCAACTACTTGCAGCTAATTAGCCTGAGACTCACGGCGGCGACCGTACACCTCCGTACGCCACCGTCTCGGAATGGATCGGCCTTCCCATACTACGCCACACGATCCATACATGGCCACGCGTCGCCAGGTCAGGAAGAGATGAACTCTGTGAAGAAGTCTAAGAATGCGATGGAATTTAATGGAAGGATCTCTTGCTTGCACCAAAAGATGGTGCCTAACAAAAGAACACCCGTAAGTGTCCGTTGCAAGTCCGGATCGCATCACCACATTGTCACCACAGCGACACTGTAGAAAATCTGAATCAGCTCGATAGCAATTTGGAATAGTTCACGATTGACCTGTGCAGTTCAGTTTAGTTCAGCTCGCGGAAGGCCCGCGGCATCGCATCGCAATTCCGCATGGGAAGGGCGTCATCTCAAGTCCAACGCCAAGTTTTCCTGATCGGCCGACGATGGAGGTACCAGGTGGATCACAGCTCAATTCAACTTCGACATTAATATATGAACGGAGGGTCAAGTGCTGGTCAAGTGTCAAAGTGAACGCCACGTCGTCGCCAGCTGCTGCCCGGTGCGATATCTGGCGAGTTCTGGAATTATGATGAGCATGAATAATGATGAGCGCTGCGTTCTAGGGGGTGAAATTGGTGAGAAGTTCTGAGAACGGACTATGCCTTGATCCGCGTTCTTCAACACCGAAGGCCCCGACACTAGCCTTCCTAGGTTTTAGCAACTCCGAGTCCTTGAAACAGATACATGCATTCGGCTACGGTGGATTCCCGAGAACAGACTCTGGCAGGGACGATGTCGATCGCGCCAGCCGCTTGTTTCTCGTTTGTCTTTGGCGGCACTTCAAGAGCCGAGGATGCCTGCGTAGGGAGAGGGCTTTCATTCGCACCTTTGCCACCATGAGGCTGAAGCTTGATTTCTGATCCACGTATCAGGCGGAACAGATACGCAGGAGTATCAAGCTCCGTTGGAGATCGATATACAAGGAGAAACTTTGATTCCAACGAGGTAACCATGAAGAAGCCTGAGATGGCACTGGCCCATCAAAGGGTTCGAAGTCATACAACATCCTTGAAGAAAGATGTAAAATATGGCCTTCATAGCAAGCAGTTGCCGGAGTCCAGACGAACGACACCCTAGCGGAGAACCTTTGGCGTCTGCCGTCCAATCTTCAAGCTTCAAGCTTCAAGGATAAAATGTCGCAGGCCAAGCTGAATGTCCGATATCTTCAGTGATCTTGCCAATGAGTGCTTAGAAGTAGTAATCGATATCTCTCCACGGGTATAAGCAGCCAGCCTTGGGGAATCTAGACGGCTCGGTCAGATTTGCCTTTGTCTGAAAAGCTAGCGCGAGGCCATCGGTGAACGCAAGCGGGGAGTGTCGGGGATTGAGCGAAGAATCTGGAGAAAGAAAGAACAAGAACTTCAGTCAGTGCGTTTTATACCAAGTCCAAATTCCCACGGTCAGTGACATCTGGACGCGCGTCAAGGGCGTGTGCAAGCTTTCACTGACTTTCACCTCCATCTTCGTTTCCATTACCTCTGATATCCTCTCACCATGTTTTTGACGCGTTCAGAGTATGGTATGTTTGAGCGCCCTATGCACTATCTTTGAAGTTGCTCAAGTAATTGACGCAGATCGTGGTGTCAACACATTCTCGCCAGAGGGACGTCTATTCCAGGGTGAGTCTATATGCCATCGAGTTCTTTGTCTGGTAATCATACAGCTGCTCAATAGTGGAATATGCCATCGAGGCTATCAAGGTGGGCTCGACCTCACCCACATCTCATAATTCACTTAACTCATCCAACTTTTCAGCTCGGCTCAACAACAGTAGGCATCCGCACAAGTGAAGGCGTAGTCCTCGCCGTCGAAAAACGAGTCCACTCTCCTCTCCTCGAATCCAACTCTATTGAGAAAATCATGGAAATTGACGCACACCTCGGCTGTGCAATGTCTGGTCTTACAGCAGACGCGCGTACGATGATCGACCATGCACGGGTGACAGCGCAGAACCACGCATTCACATACGACGAGAAGATCAAGGTGGAGAGTGTGACGCAAGCGGTGTGTGATCTGGCACTGAGGTTCGGGGAGAGTGTGCATGATGAGGAGGCAATGATGAGTAGACCGTTTGGCGTGGCGCTGTTGATTGCGGGAGTTGATGAGCTAGGACCACAATTGTGAGTGTCAGTGAGCCATTCACTGAGATCTGAGCTGAAGATGATGGACGTTTGTAGGTATCACACTGACCCATCGGGGACGTTTGTGCGATATGACGCGAAGGCAATTGGGTCTGGCTCAGAGGCTGCGCAGAGCGAGCTGCAGGATAAATGGCATTCGGTGAGTAGCATATAACCCAGTCTGTATTAATGATCAATTCTCAAATGTTATGTAGTCAATGACTCTGCAAGAGGCTCAAATATTGACACTTCGAGTACTGAAGCAAGTAATGGAGGAGAAACTCGATCACCATAACGTACAACTCGCTCAGGTATGCCCAGTCGTAGTGCCAGTCATTTTCAATCTGATCGTCGTCATATATAGGTCACACTGGACAAGGGATTCCAGATTCTAGACGAGACGCAGCTAAAACCTGTTATTGAACTCATGTAAATTACACCATTTTCCAACTCGATGCGGGCTATATGAAGGAATTGTGCAGAGATGAGAAGTTGAGGCACATAACGGAGAGGCTGTGAGATCAAATACGTCGCCCAAGGATTCGAGGTCGAGGTCGATGTGGGTAATGTTAGTGAAGTATTTCATTCATGATAAATGGCTCCCTTCATCTCAGCAACAATTGGTAATATTATCGAGGTCCCTTGGGACGTCTTGGGAGGTATACCATTATAAAAACATGATCCCTTCTGCGTACAGTCAGATAACCCATAAAAGATAGCTGACGCGAACAGCGAAGAATAAGAAGAACCGTGATGTCGAGGCTTGTTTGCGATCGTTGCCGTTGACCCGCTCTTTCTTCATGACATTCACTGAGCACTCGCGAAACCCAGCTAATCGTCGAACATGGACGTAAACGACGACGAAAGTGAATGGGATCACCTCAACCGAACTCATTGGCGCGGTTTAGGTCTCACAGATCCTATAAAGAGTGTCGAGGCACGTCTTCAAAAATTCTCGATCGCCCATTTTGACTCATCTGTCGACAGGACAAATGGCTTCTGCTACCCGCATTCCTCAAAGTAAAAGGACTCGTAAAACAGCATATTGATTCCTTCAACTATTTCGTCGATGTCGACATCAAGAACATCGTGAAGGCCAATAACAAAGTCACCTCGGACGTTGATCCTCGCTTCTGGCTCAAATACACCGACATCAACGTCGGGTTTCCTGATCGAAATGAAATGGAGGCCATCGACAAGAAAGTTACTCCACATGAATGCCGACTGCGGGACATTACCTATAGCGCCCCGATTATAGTCACCATTCAGTACACCCGCGGCAAGAGTATTGTGCAGCGAAATGTCAACGTTGGGCGGTTGCCTATCATGTTGAGGAGCAGCAAGTGTGTCTTGACGGGAAGGAATGAGGCGCAGCTAGCACGTATGACGGAGTGTCCACTTGATCCTGGGGGATACTTCGTTGTCAAAGGCACGGAAAAGGTCATTTTGGTGCAGGAGCAACTGAGCAAAAATCGCATCATCGTTGAGACGGACCCCGTGAAAGGTGTCGTGCAGGCATCTTGTACTTCGTGCGTAACCTATAAACTTGCCTTTCCAGCCTGTTCACATTTCTTTCCAGGTCCACTCATGGTGGTCTCAAATCGAAGACCTATGTTGCAACGAAGAAGGGCAAAATATTCCTTCGCCACAACTCGATCCATGAGGATGTTCCAATCGTTATTGCCCTCAAAGCCCTCGGCATTCAATCCGACAAGGAGATCCTGCTACTCACAGCTGGAACCACCGAATCATACAAGAGTGCATTCGCCGCGAATCTGGAGGACGCCGCAAAGTTGGGCGTCTTCACCCGTCACCAGGCGTTGGAGTACATTGGGAGCAGGGTCAAAATTAACCGACGAGTCATGGGCCCACGGAGACCAGCATGGGAGGAAGCCTTGGAGGCTCTAGCCACCATTGTCCTCGCGCACGTTCCTGTCGATGGACTCGACTTTCGATCCAAGGCCATATTTGTTGCCACCATGACTCGTCGTGTTCTCATGGCCATGGACGACGAAAAAATGGTTGATGACCGTGACTACGTCGGGAATAAACGTCTAGAACTGTCAGTCCATTGGTCGCCGTCCGAGCAGTATTTTTTTCTGACTATTCATCAGGGCAGGTCAACTCCTCGCGCTTTTGTTCGAAGATCTCTTCAAGACATACAACTCGAATCTCAAATCCGCGATCGACAAAGTACTGAAGAAGCCGTCTCGAACCAACGAGTTCGATGCCTTCAATACTATGCAGTTCCAGGGAGATCATCTCACGTCTGGCTTCGTGCGTGCAATTTCCACAGGGAATTGGTCACTCAAGCGGTTCAAGATGGAGCGTGCAGGCGTGACCCACGTTCTCAGTCGTCTGAGTTTCATCGCGGCACTGGGCATGATGACCCGAATCTCATCTCAATTCGAGAAGACGCGGAAGGTCAGCGGTCCGCGAGCGTTGCAGCCCAGTCAATGGGGTATGCTGTGCCCCAGTGATACGCCAGAAGGCGAGGCCTGCGGTCTGGTGAAGAATCTTGCTCTCATGACTCACATTACGACCGATGTGGAAGAGGAGCCAATCATCCGTTTGGCATATATGCTGGGCGTGGAAGGTCAGTGGAGTGCCTCGGATGTATTGTGATGAGATCCTTACGTTCCACCTTCCATTTCAGACATCAGTCTTGCCACGGGTGCGGAAATATACGGACCCCATACCTTCGTGGTGAACGTTAACGGTACTATAATTGGGCTCACTCGATATCCAGCCCGCTTTGTCACACAGTTTCGCAAAATTCGACGAGCGAGACGCGTCAGCGAGTTCGTGAGCATCTATATCAATCATCACCACCGAGCCGTTCATATTGCCAGCGATGGAGGCCGTATCTGCCGACCGATGATCATCGTTGAAGATGGTCGGCCTCGGGTTACATCTGAACATATCACGGTATGGAGCTCTTCCGTAACGCATATTGATACGGATGGAACTCTACTTACTATACTCTATTTGACATACAGCATCTCAAGAAAGGGTCCGTTACCTTCGATGACTTCCTCCAGAAAGGGTTGGTCGAATATCTCGATGTGAATGAAGAAAACGACACATACATAGCCCTCTACGAACCTGACATCGTTGCGGCCACAACGCATCTAGAGATCGAGCCATTTACGATCCTCGGTGCGGTTGCGGGACTTATCCCTTATCCGCACCACAATCAATCACCTCGGAACACGTACCAGTGTGCCATGGGGAAACAAGCTATAGGTGCCATTGCTTACAACCAGCTGAACAGAATCGACACCCTGCTGTACTTGTCGGTCTATCCACAGCAACCAATGGTCAAGACGAAAACAATAGAGCTTGTCGGTTATGACCGTCTTCCTGCGGGTCAGAATGCCACGGTAGCTGTTATGAGTTACTCCGGCTATGATATCGAGGATGCACTTATCTTGAACAAGGTACGCGGTTCTCGTCTTCCCGTTAATTAAAGGTGATCGAAACTTATTTTGGCACGCCTAGGCGAGCTTGGACCGCGGGTATGGTCGATGTCAGGTTATGCGAAAAAACGCTACGCTCATACGGAAGTATCCCAATGGCACGTGAGTCAATATCCTTCTTTCGACACGAAGACCTTTTGGTTAAGAATTGTTCGTGATCTCAGATTCGACCGTCTGGCTGATGCCCCTCTGGACGAAGAGGGCAAAATTGCTAAGAAATATGATATTATTCAAATGGACGGACTGCCCGGTGTTGGGGAACGAGTCGACCCTGGCGATGTCTTCATCAACAAGCAGTCGCCCACCAACGCCTCTGACAACTCGTTCACCGGGCAAGCGGCGTCTGTTCCCTACAAGAACACGCCCATGTCTTACAAGTCTCCAGTCCCAGGACAAATCGACAAGGTCTTGATTAGTGACACAGAGAACGATCAAACCTTGATCAAGGTGCTGATCCGTCAGACACGGAGACCAGAGCTGGGAGACAAGTTTTCGTCGAGACATGGACAGAAGGGCGTCTGTGGATTGATCGTGAACCAGGAGGACATGCCATTCAATGACCAGGGTATCAATCCCGGTGCGTCAAGTTCTCATTCGGATGATGTAGCCGGAATGTTGCTCACCTTCATCTGCAGATACAATTATGAACCCACATGGTTTCCCATCTCGTATGACGGTCGGGAAGATGATAGAGCTTCTCGCGGGGAAGGTTATAGCATTCATTATCACTCTATTCTTGTTTAATTGTTCTAACATTATGATATTGCAGGCCGGCGTTCTTTCTGGAAAACTTCAATACGGGACGGCCTTTGGCGGGTCAAAGGTATGTTTCTCCGTTGCATGGGTGTATTAGCGTTGTTTGATGGTCTGAAACACAATAGGTGGAAGACATGAGCCGTATACTGATCGAAAATGGGTTTAGCTACTCTGGGAAAGATATGCTGACAAGTGGGATCACCGGCGAACCGCTCGAGGCGTATGTGTACTTCGGACCCATTTACTACCAGGTGAGCTCAAAGATAGCATTTATGGCGGCTCATGCTGACAACGATCGTATTTGCAGAAACTGAGTAAGAGAACCAATGTCTGTGATTATGCCCCTGGATTCTGACTTTTGATTAGAACACATGGTCATGGATAAGATGCATGCACGAGCTAGGTACTTGATCCTAAAATAACTCGGAAGGGAGGAAACTGACCCTTTGATGTCAGGGGTCCTCGTGCAACTCTAACGCGACAACCAACAGAGGGTAGGTCGCGCGAAGGAGGCCTGCGTCTCGGTGAGATGGAAAGAGACTGCTTAATTGGCTATGGCGCAACTCAACTCCTGCTCGAGCGCCTGATGATCTCCTCGGACAAGTTTGAGGTGAATGCTTGCCAGGAGTGTGGGTTGATGGGATATAATGGCTGGTGCCCGTATTGCAAGAGCTCGAAAAAGATGGCGCAACTGACCATTCCCTATGCGGCGAAGTTGCTATTCCAAGAGGTAAGTGTTGCCTGAACTATACAGCCAGTCCTTTTCTAATGATCTTGCCCGATAGCTGATGGCAATGAATGTTGTGCCTCGCTTAGTACTGGATGATGCTTGAGGGAATTAGAGGATGTATTAGGGAATTTCACTTTGTATCCTTATGTCTTGCCAAATGTATCAAGATGGCGGTTTCTGGTATGGGCTACGTTTCACGTTGGTTCAAAATACGCAATGAAAAGCAAAAGCTGGCGAGCACAAACGCCGAAGAATTCCCCCATGCTTTAGAGCCAAACAGATCATCATGAGATGACCCCAAGGAATTTCGCGGAGTTTCACATGCGCCTTTAACGGCTTGACTCTGACGCCCATCTACAACCTATCTACATCTTTCACTGATCTCATCTCGCGGCCCCCATGAACTCGAGAGCCAACAGCGCGACCGCTTTGCGGCGTCTGATGACAGAATACAAGCAGCTAACGTCAGGAGGTCCATATTATTATACTGCCTGGCTCTTGAACCGTGCACCCGGCTGACAATGATTTCATTTCCGTCTCACTCTCAGGTTCTCCAGATGGAATGTTCACCGCTGGTACGACATTGCCTATCGCCAATAGCTCATACAGCTGATATCGTCGCTCCGGAACCGTCCACGCATCCTCCACGTTACGTTCTATGACAAAAGGCCCCATCTCCGAATCAGACTTCTTCACATGGGAGGCTTTGATTTGCGGACCCGTGGATACACCTTTTGTGAGGCCAGGACAGTTTCGGTGTAGAGGAGATGTCACTAAAGGTCTAAACCTACCTAGGAGGGTGGCGTGTTCGCAGCAAAGTTGACATTCGCAAGTCCTTCACATTCCTCCTTTCATTCGCAATGATTCACATGCTCGCCGACATATGCGTATGGAACTTGACTTTCAGCCGTCAGACTATCCTCTATCTCCATTCAAGATGAAGTTCGAGCCTCCCCTATTCCACCCGAACAGTACGAATCGTTACATTCTCTCCTCGGTCCGAATGACTCTCTCCACTGACAATGGTTCTCTGTGTCTCGGTCCTCGTTTCAAGTTTACGCAGATGGGAACGTGTGCATCTCAATCTTACATACACCCGGTGATGACCCCACGATGTATGAACAAGCATCGGAGCGCTGGAGTCCTGTGCAGAGTGTTGAGAAGGTGATTCTCAGCGTCATTTCTATGCTGGCAGGTGAGTCGCGCGGTTGTCTAGTCTTCGTTCTGTGGTGCGTCGTTGATGACACGATAACCCGATCACGTCGCGCGTGTAATATCATCTATCATTTGCCCGTATAGAACCCAACCTCGAAAGTGGTGCGAACATTGACTGCTGCAAATTATACCGAGACAACCGAGAGGAATACGAGAGATTAGTGCGGGAATCGATCAAGGAGCAATTGGGGCTTTGACGGCAATGACAATTCGGGATGAGAGGGAAGGCAAGAGTGGGATTCGAAATTCGGTATCGGTGGCTAGGGTATGGAGTACTAGTATGCGAGTTATGTATTATAACAGGGTCTAGGCAAACTTTTCGACAGATTCGGATGGAATGTGTTCTTGTGAGTGTGGGAAACCAGGTCTACCCGACAAGCTTAAGCTCTTCGCAGTTTGAAAACCCTTCCATCAACTGGATTTCCCAAGATATGCCGTTGAATGTACTCGTTACGGAACATGCCGTTGGGGTCAACGTCTTCGATAACGCGAACAAAGTCGTCGAAGCGGGGATACAATTTGCGAAGCGTGTCTCGACGAAGGTGGTGCGCTTTTGCCCAATGCGGTCGTCCCTGATGCCGTGAAAGAATCTGCTCGAAGCCCTCGAAGAGCCTTCGGTAAGGTACATTAAAGCCGTATGGTCTGACGGAATCGGTCAGCCACGCGGGTAGATAGGAAAGGCTCCGAGAACGAGAATGCACTTACTTGTACTGCACGATCCCTATCCAACATGTTCGTTGCCCGTTACTCGGGCTCAACCAGATATCATCTGCCGCAGAAAAACGAATTTCTATAGGGAAGTGCGGTCGAAGGCCGTCTGGATCCATAAGCTCGCTGTCCAGCCATCCGCGAAGCTCTCGAAGGCATGGTATGGTATTAGTGTAAGGCACAGACCACTCTGTAGTATGTTGAGGGTACTATGAATGACGTGTAAGAAGAGGGGGAGGAAAGAAAAAAAGGTGTAATGACTCACCCGACAATCAACGTTGAATATACGATGTCCATCATCAACCCCTACAGAAGGATGTCTCACTAACCACGCGCCAAATCGCGTTATCCATGGATTGAGGGACGTAAAAAATCGGCCGACGAATAGCAGAAGCTGCACTACGTGAAAACCCATAAAGGAATGCCATAACCAGCTGCCAGCTGGATTTTTCGCCTAGACGCGTAAGTGAGTAACGATCCTCGACTTAACTTCTTCGTAAGACTCGACGTACCTCCTGAGTGCGATTGGAAAAACTCTGACGCACAGAATCTGCTGCCGGAAACCACCATAGTCTGACATGCTCGGCAGAATAGACCAATTGGTCGAGGTTTTGCATTGTTTCGTCGAATGAATGTGACTCCTGTGTTTCTTTGAGGCGGAACGCAGGCTCGACTTCGAGCTCGATGCTCAAAATAAGCCCTGTGCTTCCGAGACCGCAAATAGACGCGATGAATAAATCCGAGTTCTCGTGGCGTGAACAGATTACACGGGAGCCATCGGCTAAAAGAAGAGACAGGGAAAGGACGTGCGTGGACATAACACCATATCGGATACCGGAGCCATGTGTAGCAGTCGTAACGATGCCGGCGAGAGTCTGATCAGATATTGACCCCACGTTGATCATGGCCAGGTCGTGCTTAGCGAGCTCGGCGTGAAGATCATGCAGCGTAATGCCTGCCTGCGCAACGACATACCGCTTTTCAACGTCGACCTTGAGAAAAGGAAGAGGAGATAGATAGCAAGGGCGTGAGCAGGCGGATAAAACAGTGACAAATAGCGTGCTCACTGTCAGCAATTTGTTCAGCCTATCTGTACGCAACATAAACTCAGTTGTGCAGGCGAGGTCGCTGGGACTGTGTCCGACTCCAACTGCCCTGACCACCTTTCCCTCGCGACGCGCTAACTCCAGAATGAGCTCGCATTGATATTCCGTGTCTGGCTCGAACACGGCAAGGGGTTTACAGTGAAAAGTTTGACCCCAATTCGAGAACTGTGCCCTTGGGGAATCTGAGGGAATTGTAATGGGAGCAAGTAGGTCGTAAAGGACGTCGAGGGGAATGTCGTGGAACATGGCAGAGACAAATGGCGCACCTTGACATGGCGGAGGACTTTATAGGCGCAGCTCGGCGCAAATGATGTGATGAGTAGTCAGTCGATCGATCTGGTGGAAAAGACCGGCTTGTCTGCGGCAAACTCCGAGCCGGGTCAGCTTGGCTCAGATAACCCGTATGGCCGGCAAAGCCAATCTGAATCTACTCAGGAGCTCACCATCCGTTGGCATCCGAACATCAGATTCATCGGCCTACACTCAGTCTGCGACGCTGACGGAAGTCTACTCATCATATGATTGCAAACAGGCTTCCGGTAGCAACCAGCGTGCGAAGCTAAGAATCAATTTCCAAAGATATACAATCCCCTCCTAGATTCCTAATTGAGAAAATCAAATGTAACCCTTGGAGCAAGTCAGTAAAGAGCCATTCATGCCAGTAGCTTATCTCACCTCCCCCACTCCTCATCGTTATACAGGAGGATACCGCGAACCTCCGCGCTGTCCAACTCTAATCCGATTTCGAACTCTAACATAACATGGGAGGCAATGGGAGTGAGTAAACCCGAACCTAGTTCATGACTCGAGGACCTCCATGGTCTGAATCTCACACTCACCCGTGTAGAATCCTCCCGGTTGAGGAACGGCCGCATTCTGTTGAAATGCGGGCAGTGAAGTCAAGTCAACCGTCCATTTACACAATTCGAATGTCTCCCCCTCGTCGGTGTACCGCATTATCTTATCAGATTCGCTCGTATACATCACCGCAACGAAAGCCGAATCTGCACGAATTCTGTCAGCGGGGACTTTTTTAATGTCGTAAGGTACTGTGTATTTCTCACCCTGTGCAGATTGCGAGAATTTGCTATCGAAGGAAACCATCGACTCGGATCAGCTTCGTGAGAGACCAGATGCTGCCTGCCCTTCTTACCAAAACTTCGTAGCCAGTCTTTGTCTAAATCGCACACTCTCCCGTAAGCTTCGAAACACAAAGTTCAAAAAATACACACATACCCTTTCCTCACAATCGCTCCCTTTTGAACAAGATATTGCAACCTACGAAGACAATCATCAGCATAACCGCAAGTGAACGAAGACCAAGCCGGCGGCAAGTCAGACCACCCGCGGCGAAGCATAACAATAATGAAAATGATTCGTGCCTGTTTTCACAAATTGGGAATCCCGCGTCATTGGTCCTGATGTAGGCTGGCCGCTTCTGCCAGTCTTCCTGGTCGGCGGGGAGCTTCACCTGACCGAGTGTAGGGGTAAGTATGTGAAAAAATACCGCGGTCGGAAGACCCGAGACGGAGGGTCTACACTCGCCTTCATGATATACGACCGCGGAGCAATCACACTAGAGACCAAAGGTCTGCGAGCCAAACCATACCGAGCCGCTCCGCGAAGAGTGGCCGTGTCAGAATCGGCAGGCCTTGCGATAACTCGAATTCGGGAAGAAAATTGCTCCTAATGGAAAGAATACCACGCAAATCAGCAAAACACTTCAGAGCACATGCAAAGTGGCCAGAACTCCAAGAATAATGCCACCGGAACCGGGATAATTACGGCGGAAATTGGCAAGAGAAAAAGAATCAGACAAGGAAAGAATAAAAGGAAAAAAGGAAAACATTCCGTCGAGAAGCTCGGAAGAATGAAGCCCGGAAGAATAAAGCGGTAAACATCAGAAGATGTAGGACAAGGATCATGTGGTATTACCTCGACTCGCTGTTTCAAGTACTCGCTTCCCGCGAATCCTCCCACCAACAACAACGCGTCGATTCTCTGGTCGACTTTCCGAGTTTGATCTTCGATCAGGGCGAGAACCTGTCACACGCGGGCGTGAGCAAAAACTGTTGTTGTGACGCATGGATTGTACCGAGCGTCGTTACAGCATGCACAAACCTCTTGGACCACAGGATCGAACCTATGTACAACGTAAGGGTAGAACGTGAGCGATGGCATATCTCCGAGGCGCGGGAATATCACGCACACTTCTCGTCGCAGTAAGGCGCCGGGTATTGATAGCTGTCCGTTGATCAGACCAACAGATGGATCGTGTGGGTCCTCGACATTAAAACATGTGAAGTGGAACATCGTTTCTGCAGAGTTAGATTTTTGTCAATCAGGTAAAACGTCACGGAATTTCGGAATGCTGTAATCACCGTCATCCTTCTCACCGCCATAATCTAACTTCTCCGTCTCACTGAATGAGTGCACTGG
The DNA here is from genome assembly GCA_001179705.1 of Baeospora myosura. Taxonomy (NCBI): domain Eukaryota; kingdom Fungi; phylum Basidiomycota; class Agaricomycetes; order Agaricales; genus Baeospora; species Baeospora myosura. The sequence goes on from CEMG01181834.1 coordinate 23,571, forward strand.
ACACACACAGTGGGTGAGCGTCAACGGTTTTAAAATGATAATGAAGACACCCACTGAAATATGCTAGAGACGCCGGGTCTAGATGAGCGGGATGATCGGCCAAAAGCTAATCGAGTTTAACTCTACATCAACCTATGGCGAAGGATGGAAATTGCATCCGGGATACTCACCGTCTTCACCAGCTCACGGAACCGCAGATCCAAAAACAGACTGCCGCAATTAGCACCCGATCTCGCTGCTATTTCTGCAATTTCCAGGTGCGTCATTTGACCGATAATCTATCGGATTCGGAATCACGTATCATGGTGAGCGTCCCGCGACAATATCATCGCAGACAAAAGAAAAGGGCACCATACATACCTTGTAGACGGCGAGGTCGACTGTTCCACCACCAGCATCGCAAACAATAAAGTTCTGCGACGGCTTCAACCTATGGAGATCCGTGAGGTGGGCGCAATGCACAGCAGCTGCCTCGGGCTCCGTGATAATCCTGAGCCGTTCTCTCCAATCCTTATCTCCAGCCCTAGCACTCTGAACGAGCCCGGCACTGATGGCGGCATCGCGCATGATGTCGCAACCTTTCGCGTCCCATGCTGCAGGCACCGTCAACCAAACATCAGCAGAATCTGAAAAGTGAAACCAGGACCAGGAATTGAGTCAACGAAGGTGGCGTATCACCATGCGGTAAAGGATGAGCTTATGCTTACTCAGATCTGCGACAGCTCCTATCTCGCGGGTGATTTGCTCTTTCGCGTATTCCCACAGACAACTGAGGAAATCCATGATAAGGTCAATGGCTTTCTTCCCAGGCTACAGGACAGTGGCAGATACGATGGCGAATATGGTCAGATGGAAAGAAACGCCACAGTCATCAAATTAGGACATACAGGAAGGTGGGGAAGACGTGGATCAACGGTCGACTCATCCCGAAGAGTATGCGGCTCTAGAAATAATTTGAACCATTCGCATCGGGTCGTACCGGCCATAGGGCTGGCGTTCTTCGCTTCCAGGCCCCAGGCCAGGACTCTGCCTTCATCGTCATATAGCAAACATGTTGGGATCTGTTGACACGTTCAGAGCTTAGAGAAGAGCTAGCTTGATCTGATTGACCTTTCTGAATGTCTCGAAAGAGCCTGGCCAGTTTAGTATCTGTTGTACTTTTCCACCAGCAATTCGGGAAGAGCCATAAGCCTACAGACACATTAAGCTGAATTGGGCCTTGCATTACGAGCGATACGTACAACACCTGAGAACGTAGTACCTGAGGTTTAGGTGAGTAATATGCCATAAAGAACTGATTGTTGTTGCACACCAAAATCAATCGATACAGACATCTTTCCTTCGTCCAACGGAGGCGAAGTTGACGGAGGCATTGTAGGCAAAGGCGAAGACAGCATAGGGCTAGCAGTCATCGACATACGACTTCCTGGGCCAAATGACGACTGATGAGCAGAACCTGGCCTCTGTATCGCCTCATTCATAGATCCGGGATATCCATTGCCATTGCTCATGAACGGCGACCCTGCGCCCGCTGGAGGTGGTGAAGGAGAAGGCTGACTGCCCCAAGATGGCTGTTGAGAGAAACCGTTTTGCCCATTTGGATGCACCGGCGGTGGCGACGGTATGTTTGGTTGTTGAAAGACCTGTTTCTCGAGACCGAGTTGCGGTCCGGGTTGTTGATTCACGTACCCTGGTTGTCCAACTGCAACGGATCTGTTGGCAGTATCCTCGCTTCCGTCTTTGGCCTGGCCACAGCAGCTCATCGTGGAGGAAGGGAAGGTGGTGGAAGGAACAAAATCAAAAAAATGTCAACGTTGTGTTCGCGCTAAGCAGGCAAGCGCCCAAATGACAGGCGTGGCTGTGTCACGGTAACATTTCATACGTACAGAGACAGGGGCGTTCAGGACCACATTGTGAAAGTCGACGACGACGTCGGGTGGGCATGAAAGGCAACACTAGGCTACAATCTACAAGTGAGGCGCTAGGTGCGCACCTGGGCATCGTTACTTGGCTTTTCCAGCAACATCTTCGAATTGTGCAACCAGGATTGCCACACGTTGATGTTACAGATGTAGCCTGATGTAGCCCCCCTCGAAATTCAGGTACCAGGCACCATGGCAGTGACTATGCACCTATACTGTAGCCTACAGTCTCCTACAGTACGAGGCACACAATATTGTTATCCGTCGATGTCACGGTGGCAGATTTCACCAATGCCAAGATCATATTTGCATTGAACAAGAACATCACAGTCGGTGTTCTAATATACAGCAGAACCATGAACTGAATCCCTTCCTTTGCAATATACAGCGCACGAGTCACTTGCATTCCTGCTTGAGAGGGTTAGTATCGGACGCGTCATTACCACATACCAAGTACACTTAAACGACTCCGGATCGATTCGATACAGTCCATCCGACGCAACGGCCGAACCCAATGCCTCACGATCCGGGGTCACCATTAGAAGGGAGGCTCAACCGAAAAATCCAAGTTCTGTTCATCACAACGCATGGGTGGACAATCTGAGAAGACAAGATGGCATTTTCGCCGCGGAAATACATACTGCCATGGTCAAACCAGCGCTTGGGAAGTCTCAGGCGAAATCGAGAATGCAAAGACTGGTTGTCCATCAATATCCGAACCCTGGGAGGTTCCGAGACGTCCTTGAGAGATCCCGAGTTGAGGTAGAACCGTAGACGTGCCGTGATGTCACGACTCGTCAGTTCTACACCTGGTAATAGAACCCATACCATTTCGATGAGGGCCTTCTATCTCAGGATCAGTATCACCGAGACTGGGGATGACCTAGGGGTAGCAAGGTGAAGAATTAGCCGTGAGAGAGATACAGACAGAGACACTGGCCTCGCCAGTCCGATATTAATGTCGTAATTGCCGGTACATTCAATGTGCCTTTGCCGCAGCGGAGATGAATTCTCCGTACACCCTGGGGGATAGGAGAGCACAGAACATCGGATAGGCTCAGGATACGAGGCATCCTACACCTTCACAAGTGAACTTGGTGCGCGTGCGAGAAATCAGACCGATAAAACCTCCCCTACAGTGATAGTTGAGAGCTAAAACCACGCCGATGAACTTCAGGGACGAATTCGCGGGAGGACGCTATGATGGTTCATCTGAGTGAGAAGGAAGATTGAACAGAAAGGCACCCAGGTCCCATTCCTCTGGTCCTGTGAGAAACTAGACTTCTTAGCGTCAGAGCGAGCGTCTTAGCCTCGCGGGAGAATTCGTCGACATGTGTTCTTCCTCCAAGGCCGCGAGAGCCTAAAAGAAAGGTCAACGATCATGTCTCACCCGCTAGGTTCTACTCGAGTATTGCCTGCATACATCTGTGGCGTGCGGACGAGGAAGTGAACCGCCAGATGCGTCAACTTTTATCACAAGGTCAGCGTCTCCTTACTGGACCCTTGAGTGAGAAACTCTGTGAACAAAAACACGCTGCCCTCCATCAGTGGCGTGCAAAGGAAGAAGAACGGCCACTGTGAGAGGCACAGGTGGCAGCCTGAGGATGCAAGTTGCCAGTCGGAGTGATGATCAACGAAGCCGAAGGAACGGGCTCCCGAGCCATAGTCCGCCGTTAGTCCGCCAGACCAGTTCACAATATTGCCCCAAACGCTATGACATTGATTGAGGATGATTCGAATGTCCAATTACCAACCAATGACAAGGTCGGGGTGGGAGAAAGATCCATTATTAACTAGACCCCAAACCCAAAGGCCCTTCCCGTACTGAAGTAGACATGCCTAGTGGAACATATACGGCACGGCGAGTGCCACTGAAAATAGATGAACGAACGACTTACTGCCGTACGTACCTACGTCCTTGTGTAAAAACGCATGGGGCATATCGGGCTTCTCCGCAGCAGAAATAAATCTCAGAGAAGGGCGAGATTTTGCGACATCCCGAACATGATGCGATTAAGGGAGGCTGCCGCCACCAAAGTTAGGAAAGGAGAGGTCGCCGAGGGGGAAAAAGTGTCGGGGGGAGGAGAAACTTGGAATCATCGGAAACAAGACATACCTCGTGTAATCTTTCACCGGAAATCAGTCGTACAAGAAGCAGATATACAATCAAGTGGAACGAGCGGATGGTATTCTTTCTCCTTGGGAATGTCCTGGAAGGACGATAAATAATGTCAGGATTACCCTTAAGGCTACCCGAACGATGCTCTTCGATCAGCGTGTAGTGATGGGAGAGAAAAAAGATCTGAGAAGAGGCGTAGAGGGCTCATATATCAAAGATATCCCAAAACCCATCCAATGTCGTAATCGAGTGGAACATGTTGTTGTTAAGTAACTCACATTCGAAAGTTCAACAGAGTGCATCGGGGTCGGGGGGTAGATCGGAGTTCAAAAGTGGGACAGCCGCATTCGGCTGAGCTTTTTCACTCAACTTCGAACCACCCGGGCGATAGTTCGCGTTATCTCTGCATTTCCACAATGGCAGCTGCTTCATCTTCTAAACTTGCCCAAAAGCTGTCTACTATCGCTACATCATGGCCGAAAGACCCCTTTCGCCCACATCTTCAGCTTTCCACATTCTTCCAATCCTTATCCACCCACCCAAAGCTCACACCACAGGCCGTTCAAGCTACGCAATCCCTCAAAAACAGCGAGGTACTCAAGAAGGTTCGATGCTTCTCCCGCGAATGTTTTCACCAAGTCCGTTAACCTGGATGTGACTTGCCCGTTCTGCAGTATCCGTTGTCGAAGAAGATCTTGCAGCCTGCTTCAGTTCCCCATTATTACGAGCGTCTCGTTGAGGGCTTCGAGAAAAGCGCTCAGGGCATAGCGCGCCCACGGTGGAAGATCTTCTTTGGTATATGGTAGTGCTGCGACGAGGGGTTGATCAGACGCCAGGCAGTACTATACGGTATACTACTTCGATTGAATCGCGTTTCAAATCAACGGTTAGTGAAGATAAGGTGAATCACCTCCTTGTTCCACGCAAGTTCACCCAGAACCAGTGGAGTGCCTTGGAGTGTGCGTCTTTCCTAAGTTCTAACGCGTCGGGAAGAACAAAGTTGGAACCCACGATATTTTTAGACCCATTATTATAATATGATCGAATGACAACACCAATACGCGCGGTACAGTGTCGGTACAGACCGAACAGTACAGTGTGTGTAGACCATCTGATCAGGGCCTCAGCAACGACACACAGACACATAGTGACCAAGTGAAGAACACGAGCGTGTTTTTCGTAGTACTGTAGTAGTATAGCGTGATCTCCCGATATCCAGGGGGCACCATGACAGCGGAAAAGATTTACTCTTCTTCTAGAAACTCGTCTTTGCCCTCTCGAGCCTGTCAACGAACCAGGCGGTCAGCAACAGAACATGAATACCGTGAGATACAGGGGGAAAAAACGTCGGGATGGGTCTCCGAAAAGCAGTTTTCCGAAACAAAAATGGCGTACCTTTTCTACCAATCTCCTTCTCTTTTCCCGAGTTTTCCGCTGCACCTTGACATACTTACCAAGCGGCGAATCCTCCACTTTCTCCTTCATATCGCGTTCCCACTCCTGAACCTCTATGATTCTTCCAGGCGCGAGCTCTACGCCCTTCCGTCTCTGCTCTACCCACTTCGCAGACTCTTCTATCCGCTCTACGAGACCTTTGACCAAGCCCAGATCCTTACTTGAGCCCGTTCCAGATCCCGACTGGCCGCCTTTGGAAGCGCGCTTCATCGTCTTTCGTAAGACGACAACGACAGGGATAACGATCTCTGGGAACGCTATGCTCCCATGAACCGGTTTGCTGACGAGCCATTCCGCGAGGAGATATGCCGCTTCTTCGACAAGCCCTTCCGAGTACACACGGGTTTTCAAGTACTGCTGTGGTGCTCGGATCTGGACCTCGAAGTCTAGTGGGCGCAACGTGGATGATTTCGGGCGACCGGAGGAAGTAAAAGTGGAGGTGAGAATGGGAAGAAGATAAGGTGAGATGGGGACATATGTCTCGGTGTGTCGCGTCAGATGTAGCAAAGATCGAATGATATGGAGGTGGAAAGGATACGACCGGCTGTTTGATATGAGCCTGATCAGATCACATATGTTAGAAGACACGCTCGTTAACAGTCGGGGGAGAAAAGTAGAACCCACTTGATTGCTCCGAGACTGACTTGCACCAGTGGGTAAATCAACGGTTTTAGATCACTGGATTTTCCGCCGTTGCTTTCCTCAGTCGACGCATCACACGCACGCGCCAGAACGATGGACCAGAAATCAAGCGAATGGACATATTGCCAGTTGTAGACTTGCTTGAACGCTTCCTAAAATACACGAGCATTCGTCAATTTCGTATTTTGATTAAGTCCTACGACCGCCGAAATTTTTCATAGATCACAACAACGCACCTTAGTCTTTACTTTCATACTGTTCCGTAGGTGTATCGCCAGTTGTCGGATGTATCCAAAAGCGTGTTGATATGCGGCTGCATGATCTAAACAGAACACTTCGGAAGCAGAGTTCTTCATCAAGTTGATCGCTGGGAGCGTGTGCGCACTGGTCGACTTGGACGAGCGGACCAAGCTCAGATAGGTTCCCTATAGAGGTTCGACATCAGCATCAAAGAGCGGGGTAGAGATACGGAGTGAAATAAAGAAAGCGCGTTTGCATTTTTTTCTGTGATAATTACGGACGGAAGAGGAGCCGGCGGTAAACTTACCTTGAGCACACTGTCCATGATGGAGTCGTCGGTTGCCGAGGCGAGCTTGCGTATGGCTAGGAACGCTGCTATACGTATGTTGTCCTGGGCACTTGACCATAACTCCAAGCATTTCTGGTGTGAGAAAGATGTAAGATGCGGGATCCGTGGCGCAAAGCTGATGGACATACTTTGAGGTAGAGCTTCACTGTCTTACGGCTGCTGACAACATATGGTATTATTCTTATGCTCTCCGTGACTGCCAGTTGTAGCATCTCGTTATCAGTCAATTGGGAGAGGATGTGGATGATGCTGTGGAAGTAGGATAGGATGAGTTTCTGTAGAGTCTGGAATTTATGGGTCTGCGTCGGAGGTTTGCTATGTTGCACAGCGATAAGTCACGAGGAAAGATTATGACAGGTACAAGAGACGTACAATTTGCCGTTTGCGAGAGTTTTGTACGGAATGTGATGTTCCAGGACCATGGGGGTGTATTTTAGGGTTGTCGTGACCAATTTGTTGTACACTGTACGAACGTCAGCAACGAAAACCAACAGAAACGATAAACGGACCTGAAGAGCTATCTATACTCCAGGCAAGGACCTGCCCATCTTCGTTCATATGTGCGGCAGACCTAAACGCAATTAGCAGTTTGCGCAGTGCTCGTAATGAGCGTTGCTACATAGACGCGTTAGTTCCTCGTTAAGATCAAGTTCTGCGAAAGAAGCAGCATACTTCAAGTAGACTCTTTTGCCATTTCCGAATAACATCATTCGTGAGGGTCGGTAAACGATCTTCTTCTTCCATTGCAACGTCTTCATCTGCTGGGATATCGTCGTCGTCATCCGCATCCGGTATACCGTCAGCGTCGAAGTCCAGGAGCTCGCGATCATTTTCCTGGAGGTATTTGAAGAATTCGGGATCCTTCTCCGCGAGTTTAGATAGTTCATGCATATGGTTTTGGCCATCCTCTGATGAAATCATTAAAGTGCTGTATGGGAAGCGTTCAGAGATGGATACGCACCATCCAAAGCATCTACGGAAGCAAAAGATGCATCGTCCGCCAAATCTTCATCACCTTCTCCTTCCGAGTCGTCTTCTTCCGCTCCCATGTCCTAGAGAGAAGTGTAAGGCAGGGATTGAGTCGGGTCAAAGATACCAAACGTACGTCGTCTCCTTCGTCGTCGTCTTCGTCACTGCCTTCCATGAACCCTCCACTCAAAAAGTCATCTACAGACATTTTCGATCTGCGACAAGTCAATACGCAATATGAAATTAAATAGCACAGTCACACACTTTTTGGAAGACTTGGAGGACTTCCGCGGCACATCTTCGTCGTCCTCCTGCTCGTCGCCTTCGTCTGCAGCATCCGGGGCAGGTTTTTTGCCGGATTTATGATTTCCTCGTCGGCCTTCAATTTTCTTGCGCATCTGTTGGTGTTTCCGCCGGGCATCGATGGTTTTTTTGAGTTGTCCACTGGAGGCAAACTTCCGCGCGGATTTGGCAGCTTTCCCCATGGCTGGCGATAGATTTTAGAGGAGATATACTCCGCTTCGAGTGAAAGACTGGTCGAAGATAGTTTTAGCAGGATTACCTAATTTGGCAGCTTCACGATCACGTGTAAGCGAGGAATATAATTTCACAGTTAAATATCATGCTCTCGGAGTCGTTAAATTACATATGTTGCTCCTGGATGTATATGTTCGTGCTATAATCCTCGAAATGAAATCGTGTAGCTGCGAAAAAATCCCGTCAAAATTGTGCCGTGTGTCGGTGCAAAGCCCAAGTAGGTAGAAGCCCCTATCAGTATTTGTAAGCGTGAGCGCTGTGACGTTCCTCCGAGTCCTCCTCCTGCCATGGCGCAGGCAACTGGCACCGATACTCCTGATCGTTCTCTACCATCATGGGCAACAGAAGACGGCACAGACAATGTTCCTGAAGCTCTTCAGGCCCTCCAGACGTACAAGAAGAAGGATCCGGAGAAAGGTGTGTTTGATCTGAACCTTTACAATGATATGAGTGCCAAACGCATCGTATGTCAACTAGTGATCGTTCGGTTCAGAGCCGTAGGAAACACGCCGATAATGAAGCAGAATTTCTTCAAGATCACGTCGTCCAATCGGTTCCAGGCCGTGATACAGTTCTTGAGGAAGGAGCTGGGTTGGAAGGCTGGGGATCCTTTGGTGCGTTCTTGTCCTCCCATATTGAATTCGTTTGTATCTCATGTGTGGTGCTTGACTGTTCTCATTGCGATCTGGATGCAGTTCACATACATAAACTTAGCATTCTCACCCGCACCTGACGATACTGTCGCAAATCTATTCAGAGTACGAGTTCTATGATATCCTGCTGTTATTCCATGCTGATTGCTTTATCAGTCGTTCTCTACGGAAGGACATCTGATAGTGAATTACAGGTGCGATTACCACCCATTATTTCAATGTACTTTTCTCATACAGATGCCGATATAGCTCTACTGCAGCTTGGGGTTAATAGTGGACAACAATCGACACATCCCTTCTGTAGCCATGATCCAAATGCAGATCTCTCCAGCATGTATACCACGGACTCCATCTATGTACGCGGCGAAAGTTTGAAATATGCACTCCTCCGTGCATACGTCCACCCACGCATTTTGCATATACTGTAGCCTATCCTGCTACCAATTGATAATGACGAGCCGCGTGCAGGCTTGAAGGGCGGTCCCGTTGATCACCATTGCAATATACCCTCAACCTTTTCTCATTGCGCTCCGAGTCTTTCGTTTTGATGACCTTGCCTCTTGTATATGAAAAGCGCCTCAGGGTTGGCAAGAGTAGTAGCACAAGCGATTTCTCATCTGTAGGAGAGACTACTTATAAGCAACTGATAAGTATCCGTTCATGGATGAAATACGTGAGGGTCCGGACCGAGACTCGGATTAGCGCCTGCAATGGTCAGCTACTTTAACTTACACCCTGCGGCTGTGTTAATCTGCTATGTACACGACAACAACATTGTAGTTAACAATCTCAACGCGCCACCCCTCCAGGCTCCTCCCGGAGATACAAGTATTTTTCCAACCACTGATGCTGCCTGACGGTAGTCCGAATGGGATTTCTGCAAACCAAGTGAACAAGAGGCGAAAAGACGGTGCTTGTGACGTTTGCAGGAGAAAGAAAAGTGAGCTGGCATCATTTCCACTACTAGTCTCCAGTTCAAGCTAACCGATACCAAAGTCCGATGTAAGTAGGTTCGAGTCTGCCATATCATGGCCGTGCAAACTCAATTATATCGTGCTCAGGTGAAGGTGCCAAGATACCTGGAGAATCCTGCTCGAACTGCCTTGCGGCCAAATTAGAGTGCACATTCGAGAGGGGTTTCAAGGTATGTCGATACTATGTCCCGATCAAACATTCTGGTACTGATATTCTGTGTACAGAGACGCGGCCCTAAGAGCTCGGAGTTCGTGGAAAATCTTATCATTCACTTCAGCTTACACTTAGACAGATTCTACAGATACGTCAGGCTGCTTGAGATACGTATCGAGAAGCTAGAGGGAATGCTTCGGAAGGTATGCCACATTGTTTCACTCGGCACTGGTGTATTATTGAGGCAAGCAAAGTTTCAACCAGATATAAATCTCGACTGGGATCTTGAAGACCTTGTTGCGGAGGATAAACAGTCACCGACTCGGACAGCCTCGGAGTCCAAGGAGCCCTCACTATCAACACCGGAATCCAGAAGCTCAGCAGACGACGAAAATGATCTTGCACACATTGCAATCTCCGAGCATATGAGCAACTTGATGATCAACGAAACGGATGAATCCAAATATATCGGTTCTGCTAGTAACTTGTTGCTTGTGCAGCACGCGATGGACGTCAAAGGTCATGTCGGTGCCATAAACAATGGATCTTATGAACGCCGTCAATATTGGGAACACCATGCAGTTAGTATCCACACAATTCTCACTTTTGCTGCTCTGACTTACTAGTTCAAGTGGGAGAAAGCCGCCGGACCTTGGGAATTCCCCAGTTACCGACTTCCTGAGCCTGATCTCTTACATTCACTTGTTGCAACATACTTCACACATGTCCACATCATGTTCCCTCTCTTCCACGAGCCCACATTCAAAAGATCTCTTGAAGCAGGATTACACCTGCGTGATCAGCAGTTTGAAGTGCTCTTACTCCTTGTATGTGCTGTAGCCTCTCGTTACTCCAACGATCCTCGTGTGTCTGTAGAGGGTTCGGGATCCCAGCTATCTTCTGGATGGAGGTGGTTTGGACAGGTACAAATTTTGCATCGTAGGTCTCTATACGAAAAATCGTCGTTACACGATCTACAGTTCTATTGCGTAGGTCTTTCTGATGAAGACATCTCGTCGATATCACTCAATTTGTTCTCTAGCTTGCATCCATATTTGTCTCCGGCACTTCAAGCCCTGAGCCACTTTGGATCCTCGTGGGTCTGGGTTTTCGTCAAGTGCAAAGGCTGGGGGTTCATCGCCGGAAACCTGAAGGGTACAAATCGACATTCGAGGACGAACTGAGAAAACGAGCCTTCTGGTCAGCGCATACATTGTTTCAGTCGCAAGGCTCTCTATAAAGGAAGCACTCACATTCCACAGGGTTTTGCTCTCGTTTGATAGATTTATCTGTGGCAACTCGGGACGCCCGTCTGCCATGCGGGAAGAAGAGTGAGTGGCAAAACATTCATAGTACATGTTTAAACCTGCTTAGTCCATTAAAGTTTTGACGTAGAGCCCCTGGTGGAATGCGATGACGAAT
>CEMG01181834.1:35056-52112 GCA_001179705.1 Baeospora myosura
GAACAGCGGGCCGTTGCCGAGCTAGATTCATCCCTCAATAAATGGAATGACACAATTCCCGATTACTGTATGTTTGATACAATGATAGGCAGGGTATGCCATTCACTGATCGTGTTTCTCTTTTGTAGTGCGCTGGGATGCAGCCAGGGAAGATTCGGTTTTTTTCGCTCAGTCTGCGTCGCTCTATAGCTATTACTACTCTATTCAAATACAGATACACCGGCCCTTCATTCTCAAGCCCTCCTTGTTGATGTTTCCTTCGCTCGCTATATGCAGGAATGCAGCTCGCTCGTGCAGTCATGTGCTGGGTACCTTCGTTCCCCGTGGGGTACCAATCATGCCACCGTCCCTGGTAATCAATCATGATCCTGAGGCGTAACCCGCCGGACTAATGCACAATCACCATTAGATCTCTGCTTTCGTTTGTGGGATCATACTATTTCTGAGTATATGGGAACAACGACAGAGTTTGGGTATGAAAAACGCCACCAGAGAAGTGATCTGTCTCCAGAAGTGCATGGATCTTTTCAGTTCGGCCGATCAACGGTGAGACTTCATGATCTCTGAGGCTGCTTCCCTACTCAATCACTTCATAGATGGCAAATGGCTGGACGCTTCTGGTGAGTACTCCTCAAAGATCGAGGCGCTAGTCTGTTAGTTGATATTCGTTAGGGACACGATACATGAACTCTGCGCCGTCAAAGAAATCCCCTTGCCTACATATGACATGCCTCCAAACCAATGGCAGCTCGATGGTGAACACCCTACCCCACCGATACCACCACCACATGAAACGCTTCGCATCGACTCTCGTCAAACTTATCAACAGAGTGCGGTCTTTGAACAGGGTTCAACCACCCACACACCTGCGGCATGGGACGCCATACCCTTCGACACAAACAGTGGCAGCAGTCTGTACCCAACAGCCATGGCAGGCCAAGCACACACATTGTCAACAGCGGGATCCGATTACCCAGAGTTCACTGACGGGGCCGCCAGTGGTTTGCAAACTGACTTTTTCCGGGACATGCACCCCTCAACGGAGATGTCGTTCTCTGGGATAAGCAGTTACTATCCTGACATCGATGCTCAAAGTAACCACATGGCATTTACTCCTTCGTTGGAGGGCGCGGATATGATTGGACTCGATGTATGGCCAAACGCACCAGCTGGATTTGAGTACGTGCGCTTCTTTAATTCTTATGTCTGATAGGATGTTTTCGAGGCGTATCTCATTCACCGCTTGTTTCCAGCATCCAAGAATGGGGAGCCTACATCGCCGACTTAGGTGCCCAAGGGTCCTCCTAAGCTCCGCATTTCGCAGAGCGTTGAAACTATTACTTCCCACGTCAGTATTTTGTAAAATATCCTTGTAACTGAACCGGTTTAAAAATCCCTCAAAATCGGCGATGTGTGTAGCCTGTAACCGGCTCTCGATACGCTTTTGACGAGGCGCAAGCACATGCGAACCAGAACGTCATGAGCGCCTCCTCCAATTGCGTGCATACATGCATACACGCATCCTGCATATACTGAGCCTACTCTACTACCAAATGATAATGCATAATGACAAGCCGCATGCAGTGGATGCCAAAAGGGTGGTCATGCCTGTCCCGTTGATCATCATAACAATATATCCTCAACCCTTTGCCCCCGTGATAAATTTCTTGCCTTTTGTTTTGAAAGCGCCTTGTCAATGGCTCTTGTGTCAGCCTTTCGATGTTTCGGTTTTAGGCCTACTGGCTTACATGTGGCGGGTTACCAAGAGTAGCACAAAGCAACGTACAAGAGCAGTGTAACACGATACTAGGTAACACGGGCGACAACACGCACTCGAAGAACCCTTGGAAAGACCGTTTCGTTGAGGTACGGCACTAGCGAATATATCAACTCTTCGTCCGATGAAACACCAGCCCTAAGTTCGTCTAGCAGTTCATCATCAAGTCCTTCATCCAGGGCCATGGGCACTTTCGTCATATGAGATGAGGGTTTGCTTCCTAGGGATGCAGGTGTAATCGAACTTGACCATCAGGTCTATATCTTCGAATTTGCAGGCGGGGTGCTTTGAGATGTAGTCGGTTCTGCTCGTGACAATAGCCTGTTCGTCTTGTTTATAAGCACGAAAGTCTCGAAGCACGACGCAGTCTATGAAGGAAATGTCACGAGAGTCCCGGCCATCTCTTGTGGTCTGTCTCCTAAATAGGGACGAATAGCGACATCCGTCAGTACATTCTATACTTACACGATTCAGAGGTGCACACACTGCGACGGCGTCGAGTCATCACGTCACACTCAACTTTATGTGTTGGCTAGTCCATCTTTTGACACGTTTTGGAGCAATAGATGACTCTAGATGACTACGAGGCAGGCGCTACAGCGACCCAGCTTTGCCGACTTACATGTTGCATGGCACTGCCAAATTTTCAGTTTATTCCGAGGACCATGTCGAGTGCGACTTACTCGTTTGTTGCTACAGGGAGGATTAAGTCATCGTTATCGAACAAGTTCTTGAGTCCTAATCGTTCTTCGACCGTGGCCTCAAAAGTTTTCCAAGCATGATATAGCGGAGACCCTTCGTCTAGATGATCCACCGTCGTATGTTTGTCTATTCGGGCAAGTGACCTTTGCAGTGGGCGCAACACTGAACGATACATGGAAAAGGTCCTAACCGTGTTGAGATAGGTTGACATGACACAGGCAAAGCCACCAGTTGAGAGACAATGCAGCAGGTGTTCGGTGCACATATTCAAACCTGGAAATGACAGCAATGATGAGGGTAGAGGTCAAGAAATATTCAAACTCGTTTGAAAAGTTTCTGAGTCAGCGGCTCTGAAGCTTCTTGAATGCAAACTCATCCATCGGTTAGAGTTTTTCAGTTCGTTCTTACGATTGCCCCTCACCTTGCTCCTCTTTCAGCATAACGACCTATCTCCAATTCTCCTCAAGTATCCACGCGCGGCGGGGCCACTGTTCCAGACTTACAACGACCTCTTGCTTGGTGACGAGTCAAACCTGCTCATTCTGACGCGTTGAAGCTGATTCTTCTTACTCTATAGCTCAGCAATGGACGGACATAGAGGTCCTTGATCTTGGGGAAGGATGTTCCAGAGGTGCTATCAAGGGTCGTAGGCCAGCTGGGAACACGGCGTGCATCGTACCTTGTGCCTTGGCCGAATCCCTCTCTTTGGCATTGTGCGTCCGTTACAGTTGTATATCCACTCTTCAATACTGATTCACTTTCTTACCCAGTCTCAAGAACGCTTTCACATCGCTCTCTGACCCGCCAGAATTCTATCTCGCTATCAATTCCGATGACTCGTCTATCGTGTATTATAAAATCAGCTCAGGAATCGTAAAGCCTGCCGTTTGATGCTGGGACTGCTGTTATCTTCGTTTCCTGCATTCATTCGGGGTAGATGTCATGGTGATGTCGCCCATAAGTCAGGTCAAAGAGTCGTACTATCACCATGCTCTGATTGAACCTTCCTTTCCGCGCGCTTCTCTTGATCTTCGAATTCGGTCCTGCCACCTCTTCGGGCATGCTTATCGGTTCAGAATGCTCTATTTTTGCGCAGAGACCTGGTCATAAGATCAGAAGTCGCTGCCCATAAATACGCTCATTGGGGCTCTCGGAGCACCTTACCTATTCACTCCGACCTCTGCGCTAAACGAAAACCGAATCCTACCGACGATATAACGATGGACTCTAGTGCCTCTCCCGCAGATAATAGGAACCTTAGTCGCAAAGATTCTACTCGACAGGCTGACGAGGCATTGCTAGCTTCCTTGGGGTACAAGCAGGAGTTCAAGAGGGCCTTTACACCCTTGGAGGTGCGTACTCGTAGGTCCTGCCCAGTGGTGTGACGAAGCTCAGGGATATGTGATAGGTTTTTGGGATCGCCTTTTCGATTATCGGATTGCTTCCGTCTATAGCGTCTGTGCTGTTCTATGCAATACCTAATGGGGGCGGGCCTGCGATGGTCTGGGGGGTGAGCTTCGAGTCTTCTAATGCAGCGAGTGACCGTTCATGATCTCATGTTACAGTGGGCCGTTGCGAGTATTTTCATTCTGTTCGTCGGGATGTCTATGGCAGAGTTGGCTTCTGCCGCACCGACGTCTGGGGGTGTGCGTTTACTGCCAATCTTATTAATACCTTCCAGAAGCTGACATTGGTATCACCCTGCTTTGCTTGTGTTGCTGGACGCCGCCTGTAGCTGTATTTCTGGACCTACTCGCTATCGTCACCCCGCTGGCGTAATCTACTGTGTTGGATTGTGGGATGTACGTGCCTTGTTATTGTGGTAGTCATTCACTTAAACCCTACTTACAATCTACACACCAGACGCAAATACTGTAGGCTCGATAGCCTCTGTCGCATCGATAGATTGGGGCTGTGCGGTGCAAGTTATGGCGGCGGCGAGTATAGGGTCTCAAGGGACCTTTGAAGCGACAAATGCTCAGTTGTTGTAAGTCACGCTCCATATGTCTGGTGTGTATGGCCTAGCTAATGCGTTTGGTCCATCTGTGCAGTGGTGTATACGCGGCTATTATACTGACGCATGCTGTGGTATGCTGCCTCGGAACAGCTGTGCTGGCAAGGTTGCAGACTGTCTATGTTATCCTCAATGTTTTGTGAGTCGTGTATCTACGATGATAGGGATGGCTCTGATGTCAATTTTGCTGGTCAGACTGTGTCTTGCTGTCATCATAGCGCTACCTGTTGCCACACCATCCGAGTTCAAGAATACTGCTAGCTTCGCATTGGGTAGATTTGTTAACTGTACGTTCTTATTTTCAAGTTGTTTCCACAGTATTATCGTAAAAGCTGAGAGGAATCATAGTCAACGGGTGGACGAACGGATATGCATTCATAATGAGCTTCATGGCGCCTTTGTGGACGATATGTAAGTGATTGTGTCACCGACGATGGGCCAAGACCAGCGATTAAGATTGAGTGCAGGCTCGTTCGATTCGAGTGTCCACATCAGCGAGGAAGCTTCTAACGCCGCTACTGCCGTACCATGGGCCATTGTCAATGCCATAGCCATCGCAGGTGTGCTGGGGTGGGGTACGTACATCAGTTCTCCAGGCTTCAAACCTCTCATCGGTCTCATCCCATTTCGTTTCCGTCCCTTGGCATCGCAGCTATCAATATGTCGCTGGCGTTCTGCATGGGCACGGATCTGGACGCATTGTATCAGAGTGACCAACCGATGGCAGCTATATTTCTCAACAGCTTTGGGCAGAAGGGGACTTTGGCGGTTTGGGCTATAGTCGTATTGGTGCAGTACGTTCTACATGAACTCCATTGTCAAAGTAGTGGCTCATGTTATGGCTCTGCTAACTCAGATATATGATGGGATCTAGTATGGTAGGTCATCGCTTCCCTAACTTCAATGTTCAATGGAAGATGAAGAACACTTCACAGCTCCTGGCAGCCAGTCGCCAGACCTATGCTTTTAGCCGAGACGCAGGTGGGACAAATCATATACCTGAATCATTCTTATAAACAAGCTCTAACTTAGTTCATCTGATTATCAGCTCTCCCTTTCTCGGGATGGCTTTACCGAATGAACAGTTACACGAAAACGCCGGTCAATACAGTGTGGTTCGATGGACTGCTTGCTCTCGCCCTAGGGCTTCTCGTATTTGCTGGCGAGCAGGCAATAAATGCCGTATTCGCTATAAGCATCACAGCATTGTACATTGCGTATGCTATTCCTATTGCCGCGCGCTTCCTCGGGAAGAATGCCTTCAAGCCTGGCCCGTTCACCCTGGGTGTTTTCGTACGTGCAAAAGTTCAATTCTTTCAAGTGCTATCCTTGTTCACGAAAGGTCTTTTTGCTTGACAGAGCCTACCGGTGGCGATAGTGGCTGTCGTTTTTATGACGTTCATGGGTGTCGTGTTCATGTTCCCCGTCAGCCCGCAGACGGATGTAGCGGATATGAATTATAGTGTTGTGGTCCTTGGAGGTGTTCTGATTCTGTCTGTTGTGTGGTACTACTTTCCGGTGTATGGTGGTGTCCATTGGTTTACTGGTCCTATTGCTACGATAAAAGCCCTCGATATATCGACTGGGTTGGACTCCACAGATTCGGAACGTGACGAGAAGAAGGGGAAGGAGAGAGTAGACGTCAATATGACTTCGAGTGGTCGGGTGGTCGATTAGTTTTGCGAAGAATTCGCAGTGTGTAATTCACCACTGAGGGCAGACTACAATAACCTAGTATGTATTAAATTTCTTTTGCTATAAATCGAATTCAAGCGAGTTGTCAAATGCGAGACCTTGCGAGACGCCGAGACCTGCCCAAAGTAGAAATGTTATCACACGCTAATCACACGCTTCCTTCCCATGAACTGTTATCCGAGTCATCCCCTGGCCTATTACGGTGTACAGTGAACCGCACGGTTACGCGTCTCTGGTCATGGAGCATACTCTGGAGGTACGCAATGCCTTCAATGTGCCATTGATCAACTTGGGCTCATCGCCCCCTTTTTGGTTTTATGATTTTGAAGGCGTTGGTGGCCTTGGGACTGCGGGACTCTCCTGGCGCTCGCGGCACGATGGAGGCGATGGTGCAACTGGCGTCGATGGCTGCACAGGAGCCCTATTTGCTGCCTCAAATCCTTCCTGTATTCTATCACCATCTACAACGCGAAATCGACCCCATGGGCCCGTCTGCACACATCACTCTTGCGTTTACCTCCCTGACTTCCATAACCCAATGCCTCTGGCACCGTCCCATCACGGACGTGGCAGGTATCATTCCCAGCATCATAGCCCACTGGCCCTTCATCTGGCGCTGGTCTTCTTTGGTCATCGAGAAAGGCGTTGACAAAGTGACAGGATCACAAGAAGAAGTAGCATCGGGGAACCGGAAGAACATTCAAATGGTCATGGCGCACTTGTTCCGAAAGTTGGCATCCTATAGCCCCGTTTGCGATGTCATGTCGACTACTCCAGGTGTCGTGGCCACACTTACGCGTCTATATCGTGGCGCCGCCCAAGACGAGCATCCTGCGTTGCCCGTTGCCTCCGAAGCTCTTCAGCTTGTCATGACGAACTCAAATGTCCACTTTGGCAGTTCATCCATCCAGGAATTTTTGCAGGTCACAATGACCACTCTGGATCTGCAGCCTTCCGAGCTTGTGGCCGTTTCCATGAGGCTCATCAAGACCGCAATATACAAGCCAAAGATTGCTTGCGCGCCCCTGCTCGGAGCCCTAATCACTATTCTGAATAGTTCAACGGACTCCCCAGAATTCAGTCGTGCTTACATCGCCGATGGATCTGTCTCCATCATGGCATATGTGTTTTCACGCTTGACATCATACAAACCAGCTTTCGACCTTGACATCACGAACTTTCGGCTCGCTGTATCGTGTCTGAAAGTGTGTGGACAGTACCTGCAAAGATCTTTCTCGTCTGGAGGATTTTCGTGTGTAATCGAAGCCCTCAACGGTCGTCTTTTGTCTTCCATTATGAAGTCATCTCATTACGCTGAGTATGACCTGGCCCAACCAAACCCAATTCCACCAGTGCATCTAGAGACAGTACTCCTCGAGCTTTACAACGTGATTGGGTCATACTCAGTCTATCGATCCGTGCTGGGTCCATTAGAGAAATCTCTTCGCCGCATCGACAATCACTCGACGGAAGAGCACCTGGACGTAGTGCCTTCTTTAAGTGATTCATGGACCACTTTACAGGCCATAGTCGAAGAGCGGCTGGAATCCAAATTCTTTTGGGATGCTGATGCTGATGTCGGATTCTGTAGCAACGAAGAAGTAAGAAAAACTTTTCCTGAGATTGAAATGGCACTGAACGCCTTGACAGTGCCTTGTCCCACGAAATTCTGTGAATATGCGCCGCTGTGGCGGCTGCCTCATGAACTTCTACTGCTCTAAACGATGTCAAAGGATCCACTGGCCGACACATAAGAGCGATTGTGTTTTCTTTTACCGCCGGCGTCGAAGTATGTCCATGCGCCCAGTGATCTCCACCTCAATCTTTTCACTGATGTATCTCTTGTTCATTCTTTCCAGTTGGTGAACCACAAGGCGTTGATGCTCGTGACTTTGCTTTCATGGACTATATCATAGAGCAAGATACATATGACCACCGAGTCGACGACGTTGTCGCTGCCACGATGACAGCTGACTACATCGCAAAGCACCCCGCTTGCAAAGATGCACACCTGGTCCTCAGGTTCGATTACACCTGTGTGCCGATGAAAAAAACCATCATCACATTTGACGAGCTCATCGATGAAGAACCTTGTGAGGATTTGGAGAAGCTTCGGGCAGAGGAAGCATTGGGGGAGGACCTGGTATTGACGGTAGTGCCCCAGGACCAGACACCTGTAAAAAGGGTTATGTATGCCTAATATGTGGAAGGCTGTACATCGCTCTCGCACCGTGCTATAAATCGTAGAGCAGCATATTATATACGGATTTAGATGCGTAGGTCTTTCTCGGTCCAAGATCGACAAAGGGAAAACGAGGTTTGCCATAGGTGAGCCGAAAGTAGCCGCCGATGGATGGGATGACATTCAAGCCCGAGGTTTTGGAGTATCAGATGAATCCTCAATACCGCTCTTCACCAAGTCAAAGTTTTGACAGATGCGCTCGTGCTACGTACAAGTACAAGAAAAATATTACACGGGCCAACAAGCTTTCTCGGCCATCTACGATTCCACATAATTTTCACAGTAACCTACAAGTCATCACTCGGAACATGGAATGAACTTCGCTCACACCAAACCCATCTCTTTATCCACCGGAGTGCGCTCTAGCTCCATGACCATCATATTCCTGGGGATCTCATGGATAGTAGCACCGTCTCCAGCTCTACTGCCATGGAATTCGAGGGTAGCGGGTGCAAAGGGAGTCATTGAGGTGTGTACATCATGTACAGTGATTCCCAGTCCGACGCGGACAATTATTAGAGTCGGAACGATGCCCTGTGCGCGGCGGAAAGAAATGAGATTGGGAAAAGATGTGAACGTTGCAATTGGAGAAGAGAGAGGTGAACATACGACGATCTGAGCTAGTATATTATAGATGCACTCAACAGCCAACCTTGATGATCCCGAGTCGCCGAACACAGAGGCCAGTAGGAGGCCGGGGATGAGAATGGGGTAGATTATCCCGGATTCCAGACTGCGTTGAACAGTAAGTTGTGTGGTGTTAGAGGTGGATGGAAGGAAGACAAACAGGATAGCGACAGAGGCGTTGGCCTTCTGCAAAATTCGAGTTTGCAAACGGATCCTCTTCGTCATCCACCAAATTCTTGCGGCTAGAATCAAGAGGATAAGTACGGAAGGCTTTGTCACACTTTTCAAGAACTCACCAGCCAGGCAGGTAACGAGAACGTTAGTGGCGAGCGAGCTGCCAAAGGAGAGGAGGAACATGTGATCGTGAACTACAGCTGCAAACCCGGACGCTGCATCGATATTTACGCAGCATTGAACATACAAAACTTCAAGGTGGAATATGAATAGACGCACCAGTGGTAAGAGCTAGCAGGATCAAGGTGAGGCCTAGAACATATCTGTTTGCCCAGATGATGTAGCATCGATATATCTAGCCGCCCGTCAGTCATATAGATAAATATTCAATGTACTCGAGCGAGCCTCACCAGCAGTGCATCGGCCATACAGCTATAGTTGTATCAGCCATCCCGGCAAAGCATCTTGTGCCAGTTCAAGACTCACTTGGCCGCAACATAGATACCCTGACTCCAATTACTCAACGGCTCATCACGCAGATAGATGCCCATCCTATACTCGATCATTATCCCCCGTGCCGTAACAGCCAAGCTCAGAGCAAAGTGTATGGTGGATAAAAGGAACAAGATGGTCATCGTTACGAGATGAATCATTCTCTTCGGTCTGTTTCGGTGGCATAGGATGTACATGCACAAGAAGAACAGGACGCAGTATATGCCTGAGGGTATGTCAATTGCATTTGAGTTGTACTCCCATTGATTGAGATGGACGAGGAATACCATAGAAGAATGCCTCCAGCTAGGGGAAAGGGCTATTAGAATAGGGACAGCTCTGAGAAAGTAGGACATACCAGAACGGCGACATCATCACTAAATCGACGAAATATGACCTGTGGTGTTACACGTAGTGAGTACCCGCTTACAGAGGTTCAAAGAAACAAGATAGCGCACCATACTGGACTCCTCAGCAGGACGACGATGGTGGTGAGAGGTAAGGGGAGAAATCCTGTGCAGCAATCATCTTTGTTCCCTTGTCCTTCATGTGTTCTCGTTATTCTTGGTTCGTGTATTCCGGGTGACATCGATCCGAGGCGATCGCCGTGAGCAGATCGTTACAATGCCCACGACTGCCCGCGGACTTCGCAAAAACATGTGGAAAGGTGGGCTAAGGTGGGTTCCTTTTCACACCCGTCAAGTTCGTCATAGACTTCGTGGAAGAAGAACAGATAGAGATTGATTGCCTGGTGCACAGATATGACGAGTTGGACAATGTATATGCTCGGGTGAAGCCACGTCTTCGCCGTCAACGTCGCACAAGACTTTGAAAAGTAACAGTTCCCCCGTACCTTACATGTTGTTCGGAAACAGAACATGTATCAATCCAGTAGCGACGTGCCTTATGGTGAGCATGTACTGGATGATGAGCATGCATCCAGAGGGGGGCAGTCACTGTCTGTCTAGAAGGTGTTATTCAATGCATTTCGAGACGGAGTTGTAGGAGTAGGATAAGTTGAGCATATTCCGTAGTTACACCACGATGTGCACCGGGCACAGCAGCTCAGATGGCCATACATATGCATGGCTTCTTTCGAAGACTTCCGAGGCTTATCCTTGAGTGGTCCTTGAGTTTTGCGCCTGCAGAGGTCAGGATTTGGAGCCAAGTTTGACAGAAAAGAGCTGTGAATACTCTGGAGACAGTACTCCATTTCATTGCCTCCAAGTGGTTTATTTTACAGGCAGCATTCTGACCGTCAGGACCGATGTCGAGGAAGTTCCTGAATGTTCGGGAGAGAGAAACTGACCGTGGGAAAGGTGATCGCTTGAGTGCCACGTACGCTTGACACGTCAGTGGAATAAATAAAAGAGCTCAAGGCTCTCCGTCACATCTTCATCCAACAACCACCACCATGTCTCGCCTTAATTGTCGACCATCGCGCACTCAATCCCAGCGCATCGTCTCTTCTGTCTCTATCGCTCTCTTTGCTTTCTTAGCCCTCATTTGTCTCTATTCCCCGGTCGTAAAGGCTGAGGAAACGCATGCAGAATACGGCACTGTTATTGGTATTGGTACGTGTCAATCTCGTCCTGTGGTACCTCCCAATACTCATGCTCACTTTGCACAGATCTCGGAACAACGTACGCTCAATTTCATCCATTTTCTGTCCGTAGCAACCGACTGACGTGTCACAAATCCTCGTATCCAGTTATTCATGTGTCGGGTACGAACCTCACTAGCTCTTGATTCATGCCTTCAACTCACTCAACGTCCACAGAGTACAACGGGGTGGCCGAGTAGAAATCATCGCCAACGACCAAGGTCACCGGATAACACCATCATGGGTCAGCTTCTCGGACGATGAGCGACTGTACGTTTGAAACCTCTCCATGTTTGAGTCTATCTCTAACCATACTTGTGATTAGTGTCGGTGACAGCGCCAAAAACGCCTACCACTCCAACCCTGAAAACACCGTGTTCGACGCTAAGCGTCTCATTGGTCGCAAAATGGACGACCAGGATATCAAGCGTGACATGAAGCACTGGCCTTTCAAAGTTGGTGAGAAAGGCGGAAAACCCGCCATCACCGTCGCATACAAGGGCGAGCAGCGTGACTTTGTCAGTATCTTTTTTTCGCGACGAAGTGTGTTTTGGCACTGACACGTTTCTTCTCAGACCCCGGAGGAAATCAGCGCTATGGTTCTCGTCAAGATGAAGGAGACTGCTGAGGCTTACCTCGGCGAGAAGGTCACCCACGCCGTCGTCACCGTCCCTGCCTGTTAGTCTCCTTTATGGCACTGCTTCCGTTCTTTCCATGCTGATTGGCTCTGAACACAGACTTCAACGACGCTCAGCGTCAAGCCACCAAGGATGCCGGTACCATCGCTGGCCTCCAGGTCCTCCGTATCATCAACGAGCCCACCGCCGCAGCTATCGCCTACGGTCTTAACAAGAAAGGTGGCGAGTCCCAGATCATCGTCTACGATCTCGGTGGTGGAACTTTCGATGTCTCCCTCCTCTCCATTGACGACGGTGTATTCGAGGTCCTCGCTACCGCCGGTGACACCCATCTCGGTGGAGAAGATTTCGACAACAGAATCATTGACTACTTCGTCAAGCTGTACAAGAAGAAGACCGGCACCGACACCTCCAAGAACCTCCGCGCCATGGGTAAACTCAAGCGCGAGGTTGAGAAGGCCAAGAGGACTCTCTCTAGCCAACAGAGCACACGTCTTGAAATCGAGAGCTTCGAGGATGGCAATGACTTCTCCGAGACTTTGACCCGTGCCAAGTTCGAGGAGTTGAACATGGATCTGTTCAGGAAGACCATGAAGCCCGTCGAGCAGGTTCTCAAGGACGCTAACGTCAAGAAGGAGGATGTCGATGAGGTTTGTTTCCACCTCGTACTTTCCTGCGCACATCTCTGAGCTTTTCCTCATTCAGGTCGTCCTTGTCGGAGGTTCCACCCGTATTCCTAAGGTCCAGCAGCTCCTCAAGGAGTTCTTCGGTGGCAAGGAGCCTTCCAAGGGTATCAACCCCGATGAGGCTGTTGCCTACGGTGCCGCTGTCCAGGGAGGTATCCTCTCTGGTGCTGAGGGAACTGCCGATGTCGTCCTCGTCGATGTCTGCCCTCTCACTCTCGGTATCGAGACCACCGGTGGTGTCTTCACCAAGCTCATCCCCCGTAACACCGTCATCCCCACCAGGAAGAGCCAGATGTATGTCTACATCATTGATCTTTCTATCTTCTAGCGTACTGACTTGTGTTCCTCCTCATAGCTTCTCCACCGCTGCCGACAACCAGCCCACCGTGTTGATCCAGGTCTTCGAGGGTGAACGTTCGTTGACCAAGGACAACAACCACCTCGGCAAATTCGAGCTGACCAGCATTCCTCCCGCACCCCGTGGTGTCCCCCAGATCGAAGTCACCTTCGAGATTGATGCCAACGGTATCATGAAGGTTGCTGCCGCTGACAAGGGAACGTAAGTCCCATCCACCACTCTCTTACAATAACATGTACTCATCTTCGCTCTTCTTTCATGCAGTGGTAAATCCGAGTCTATCACCATCACCAACGAGAAGGGTCGTCTCAGCCAGGAGGAGATTGACCGCATGGTTGCCGACGCTGAGAAGTTCGCTTCAGAGGACGAAGCTCAGCGCAAACGTATCGAGGCCCTCAACTCCCTCTCGGCGTTCGTTTACGGCCTGAAGACACAGGTCAACGACGCTGAGGGTCTTGGTGGCAAGATCGATGCTTCTGACAAGAAGGTCATCTTGGACACCGTCAA
Organism: Baeospora myosura; assembly: GCA_001179705.1. Classification (NCBI taxonomy): domain Eukaryota; kingdom Fungi; phylum Basidiomycota; class Agaricomycetes; order Agaricales; genus Baeospora; species Baeospora myosura. The sequence goes on from CEMG01181834.1 coordinate 48,572, forward strand.
GGAGACCACCGACTGGATCGATGAGAATGGTGCTTCGGCCAGCGCTGAGGATCTTGAGGAGAAGTTGGCTGGTACGTTCCATTTCTTCCCTTTTACTCTGTGACGACAGTCGCTGATTGCATTCCTTTTCCCTTTGCGCAGAGGTCCAGGGCGTCGTCAACCCCATCACTACAAAACTCTACAGTGATGCTGGTGCCGGCGGTGCTTCCGCAGATGACGATGATGATCTCTCACGCGATCACGATGAGCTGTAGTTGACCTTTATGGTCCCTTGCATCTGTGTCGATGAGCAGGACGCGTTGTGCGTCAGGAGGGGAAGGGTTGGGAAAACTTCATTGACATCCGTGGTTGTTGGAAAACGTCTTTACTAGACGGATACTTTGTATACACTATAAATTAGAAGCCATCTTCTTCCCCTACATTTCTGTGCGATAAGAGCTACCGCATGGATCGTGCCTTGTGTGAATATTGGGGGTGTTGCCCTGAGTAGCATCTCAGGTCCGACACTGTCGTCGACTCAAAACCCCGCTAGTGACGCTGCTAAACGCTATCATCCGTGGTCGCAGCCCACTTCGTGCTGAAGAGCATGCGTGAATGTGCAATGATTCTGAATCGGATTTATGAGTGGGTAAGAAATACTATCAGTAAAGGGTAGGATCACAGCTAGAGTAACTAAGAACGACAGCGGAGTGGGGAGAGGAGACCTTATCTATACAGAGCCGGGGTATTGTGAATACAGTACCGTAGAGTGGGGTAAAATTTACAATGTAAAAGAAGAGTTGTCGATGCGCCCAAAGACCAGAAAAACGAGACGATTATATGGTATGTAGGTAGAATTACCGGGAAGACTCCTCGTCATCGTCGTCCGAGTACGGGGACACGCAGATCGCCCGATGAAGTGGTCGGCGGGAGCGACGATGTGAATCGATGGAGGAAACCGAGTCAGGTGAACCGGAGGTTCCCTCTGAGGTGTCATCAGATGAGGGTGGAATAGTGTTGACCAGTCGGAATGCGTCCTTGCCATTGAGATAAAACCGGTAAAGCCGCTTCTCACGAATGAATCCGAGTGATTCGTACAGCGATAACGCTGCGTAGTTGTCGTATTCGGTTTCCAGCACGATCTGAGCGAACAGCAAGACACATGAGACCAGAGTTGACTGAGAGCAAACCGAGACGTACCTCTTCGACGCCGTCAACCTTCATCGCTTCGATTGAGTTTCTTACGAGGGCACTAGCTAGACAAAAGCAAAAAGGGGAAAAAAGGGAGAAACCGCACCAAGATAGGCGTGTTTTCCACATCTAAGAATCTGTGTGAGGATGGCAAGGAGTGTGGAAGGGGTGACGAACCGATACCACGTTTTCTCCAGTTCTTGTCTACACTCAACATTGCAATGTATCCACGATTTGCAAGGTCTTTATGCAGACTCTGCTTGCATACAATGACGCCTATGGGCTCGGATATGGTCGGATCGCTTGGATAGGCCTGGGAGGTGAATCAGCACCCTCCGGTGGCTGCGTGGGGACGCCTGAGACACTATATGCTCACAAGAAATGACAGATGAGGCCTAGATAACATAGAACGTCGTCAGCATCGCTGTAAAGGCGGTCACACGAGCAGTTGTGAACCGAAAGCGAACTTACCACTGGTGCAGAAAATAACGGAAAGTGTAGATGACATAGGGCTCACTGAGCTCGTTCTGGACAAGAGACATTATGGAAGGCAGGTCGGATTCACCTGTATACTGGCGATACATGATTTCAGACATGATAAAGGTGAAGGTAAGAGGACAAGACTGACGTGGGAAGTACGCGTGTCGCGTGCTGCATTTATTTTATTGCAACCGAGTCCCGACTTGCAACTGACTACCACAATCTCGCAACTGTAACTAACTTATTCAAAGCTTCAAGAGCTTCATAAATGACTCTCCTCACTTGAAACGCAACAGCTAGATATCTCGGGACATGGACAACAATCTGAAGGTGCATGGCCCTCCAATCCGGACAGTATCATTTTAGACTGACGGTGGTATCATCATAGGGGCTAATGGCCAGAGGACGGCGTAAATCAGTACCAGAGTCGCTGGGGGCACTCGTTGAATTAGGATCCATGGCACTAGAGGACCCGGAGCTGCTGCCTCAGGTCCTTCCCGTTTTTTACTCCCATCTGGGTTGCGGGAACCGTGACCACCGCGGAAATTTCGATCTAACAGGGTCGGGATATACGACGGAAACGGTGCTCGCATTTGCCTCGCTGCATGCCATGGCCATATGTCTCGACAGCAACTGCATGGAAACCGAAGTGGTGTCGAGCATCCAAGCGCAATGGCCCTCCATCTGGCGCTGGTCGTCAGTCATCGTCCGAGATTTCTTTATGCGAGATCCGCCTCTGGTTCGAGAATTCGCACTGAACGACGAACACCCTCTGCACCCCGAGAAGATCCAGCTAGTGATGTCCCGTTTGTTTCTCACACTAGCGTCCCAGCAGCGTCTTCGCGCCATGATGTTGTCCGATGTGGGCGTTGTGTTCGTGCTGACGCATTTGTACCGTCGGGCGGCCCAGGATGGCCATCCCTCTCTCCCCTTGACGTCCCGAGCTCTCGAACGGATGCTAGCCACACCAGAAAATTTGCACATACAGGAGTTCATGACCGCATCCTCGTCTTTTACCCCCACTCTTTCTGAGCGGGCCTCGACTACCCTGAAGGTCCTCACGTTCGAAACGTCCAAACCACATGTTTCCCCCCTGATGGTGGTCATGAACCTCACCCTCCTCCTTGCGAGCTCAAACGGACTCGACTCCGCCCGCGTGCACATCGCCCAGCGCTCTGTCGCCACCGTCTCGCGCGTTCTGGCGCGCATGACGTCGAGCAAGACCAGCTTCACCACTCCTATCCCCAACGGCGAGATCTACCGGAACGTGCTGCAGTGTGTGCGGCACTGCGGGGAACACCTCCAGCACTGCTTCCTCGTTGGCGGCTTCTCGTCTGTCATCGAGGCCGTCGAGGGGCGCGTGCTGACATCGATGCTCAAGGCATCCCATTACGCCGAGTTCGACCTTGAGCATCCGAGTACGAGAACGACGCTGCGAGAGCTCTTTCACGACCTCTATACCACCATCGGGTCGTACTCCACGTATCGCTCTGTCCTGCGCGCACTGCACAAATCGCTCGCGCGGATAGATGGCCATGTGACTGATGAGCACCTCGACGCGTGTGGCTCATTATGCGATACATACAACGCTCTCAGAGATGTGGTGGATGAGCGGTGGGAGTCCAAATGCCAGTGGGACAAGGCTCCGCATAACCACCTCTGCGGAAGGAAGGATGTGAGTGTACGGTCTTTCTGCGTGCGATGACTTTTGGACTGAATATGGTTATCAGTGTACGGTCTCGCGTGGGTCGGCGTATATGCGTCGGTGTGGCGGCTGCCAGCATGTGTTTTACTGCTCTAAGAAGTGCCAACGGGCCGCTTGGCAGGCTGAACATAAGGAGATGTGTATCGCGCTGCGCGCTGACGGCCATAGTATGTACAACTACAATTC